>CM071926.1:77436627-77572241 GCA_016081115.2 Rehmannia glutinosa
GTGGTATTCAAATTAATAGAGTTTTAATTAATTTGGTGAAATTAGTTCGTGGCCATTCATGCACAATGAATGCGTTGCAAGTAGTTCAAGTAGTGGTTGTGTACGGAGTGTAACACCAACCCAAGCAAGTAATGGTTGCGTACATAGTGTAACGCTAACCCAAGCAAGTGATGATTGCGCACGGAGTGTGACGCCAACCCAAGCAAGTAATGGTTACGTACGGAGTGTAACGCCAACCCAAGCAAATAATGGTTGCGCACGGAGTGTGACGCCAACCCAAGCAAGTAATGGTTGCGCACCGAGTGTGACGCCAACCCAAGAAAGTAATGGTTGCGCACGGAGTGTGACGCCAACCCAAGCACGTAACGTTGGAACCGTGTGGATCAGACAATGATTCCTCTATTCTACCTTATGACTCCCCAAGCACGTTTGGCACATAGCCATATCTACCTTATTACTAACCATGCGAGACAACTCAACAAGTATGGCTTACAAGGCCCAGAGTGTCATAATCATGATTATACCCATACTACGATCCACTTTCCTTGGACACTCCGTCCATAGTAGTGGGATTAGGATGGTGGGGCAGGTAAGGAATCGCAGTCGCACTGCTCGATTCCAAAACACAACTAGTTCACTCCGACTGTGAGCTCGACGCACCAAGTTGGCTCAAGCACAATTAGATTCAAGATGTTCATATCATGTCAACAAGGTAGTCGAGTAAAAGCATAGTGATATATATAAAAGCAGTACAAGATATCAACGAGTTAAGTTTAAATTTGTCATAAGGCGAGGAAGTCGCCACGCATAGTGCGTATGGTCCGGAGATTTTCAAGAAAATTATTGATGTTTAATTAAAATATAATGGCATCAATTTCAGGACTGTAGAGAAAATAATTTATTTTCGGGTCCTTGATAAAAGGAAAAATTTATAAATAATCATGTTTTGGAAAGAATAGTGCTTATCGAGTCTGAAATTGAATAAGTCATGGTTTCGACCACGGAAAAGATATAAGGTCAGTTTCTAAATTCTCTAAATTGTTCAAATATTCAGTTTTTCAAAGAGTTTGGGTCGAGTTTTAGAAAAAATTGAGTTTGGTCCCTTCTTTTGTCAACAATGTCATTTTTGGACCCGAACTTAAAATTTTTGAATCTCACAAACTGGGATGGCTTTTGATGTGATTCTAATTTTAAAATATCACATAGGTTAGTAGGATATTGGGACAAAAACAGTTTTGAAAAAGGTGCCGTTTAAGTCCCTTAACTTTCACAAATTCCATTTCTAGTCTAAAATCCGATTTTTGTCCTTTAAGGCTTATTTGGTGTTCGTTTGTTATGAAACTTGGACCACGGGTTAAAAATATTATAGAATTATGGTTATGTAAATTTCCAGGTGTCTGGGACATTTCGTTTCTGGAAATTTTATTTTGGTCCTTAGAAATTGGAATTTTTACACTTTAGTACTTAAAGTTTCAAAAGTCAGTTTTCTCAACCCAAACCACTTTAACCTTTTAAAATTTCTCAAAATATAAGTTTTTCAGTTTGAAGATGTCAAAATTTCAAAATTTTCAGATGGTTCACTGGACGGTTTTAAAAATTTAATTTTTGGCCCTTAAACTTTCAATTAAGGTTTTAAAAACCAGACCGGCCGGTTCGTCCGGGAACCGGTGACTAGTTCGGTCCAGACACACCTATAAAATTGGATTAGTGGTTAGACCGTATGAAATCGGATGAACCAGTTGGAAACCGGGAAAACCGGGTGACCGGGGGCTCAAAGGTTGAACCGGTTTATTAAGGGGAAAAAATCAAACTGAAGACAAAAAATTGAGTCCGACCGTTTCTTACTTTCTTTATATTTCTACCTTTTTATGTATATTCCTTTCTTGTCTTGTTCTCAAACCAAGTAGCCAACAATAACTTAGGCTTGAGAAACGAAGTATTTTGATTTATAAAATACAAGTTCTACTTTGTTGACTTTTTAATATACTGATTTCTGAATTTTAGGGTGGTAATTGGTTTTTAAATTTTCAAGTAAACTTTACTGGTTTCAGTTTCCTAATTACTGGTTTCTCATTCTTCCTTTCTTTTTTAAATTTCTAATCTATGCTTAGTTTTCCATTTTAAACTCTGATTTATAATATTTCCGAGTTCTTTGTTTCCCAATCTTTCATTCTTCTTTAATTTCCCTAGATCTTTGCCTAATTTTCTATTTTAATCTCTGATCCTCAATATTTCTTACTTTCTGTTTCCCAGTCTTTTATTTTCTTTAATTTCCCTATATCATTGCCAAATTTTCTTTTTTAAACTCTAATTTTCAGCATTTCTAAATTTTTATGGTTCCAATTTATATTTTTGGAAACAAAATAATGGAAGCAATAGAAAATTCAAGAAGGGGGAAATGTGAAATTAACAAAAAAAAAGTTGTTTGTCGAAATGATACTTTTATATTGTTTAAAAAGGTTAAATTAAAATTTTATTTAATTATATGTATATATGTAATATAAAAAATCTTGAATTTATTAAATGTGATATTTTGTTGAGATTTGGTTATATATATATATACATCTTACATAGTATAACAAAAAAAATATAGTTAATTTATATTCAACCGGTTGGATCGGTTGAACTGCTAACCGGTGGCAAGACCGGTTTGCTCACCAGTCCAATTTTTAAAACATTGCTTTCAAGTTTCCACATTTGAGTCCCTAAAATTTGAAGGATGAATTTTCTTATCTCAAAACCTTTCAAGTTGATCTAAAATGAAGTCATCTTTCTTGTATCAACTTCTTGACTCAAACTCTTGAAGGTCAACCCCTATATGGTATCCAAACCATATTTGGTGTTACAAATTAAAGTCTAAAGTCCAATATATATATATACACACACTAGAACAAAATGGCTACTACTTACCTTAATGTCTTCAAGTAGTCTCCAAAAATGAATTTATCTCTTTAAGCTTCTAACCTCAAACTTGAGCTCTATAGGTCAGCTCCTAAGCTCCAAAAAATCAAACGTTTGAGTGAAAAATTAATTTCTTAAGTTGTCAAGAGGAAAATTGCTAAAACCATATATTTCTCACCTTAAATGTTTGTTGTCTTGAATTTCTTCTTCAAGCTTGGAGTCAAGTCTAGGTCTATCTTAATTCTTCAAGAAATCAACCTCTAGGAGTATCTCAACAAGAAGGATTCACCAAGTTAGAAAATGGAGGTATATGCTTGAAGTTTTTAGGAAGATAAAATTGAAGATGGAAGAAGTAAAAATTTTCTCACCTTGGTTCTTGTATTTTCGTCCTCGAGAAGAATGGA
This sequence comes from Rehmannia glutinosa, assembly GCA_016081115.2. Taxonomy (NCBI): domain Eukaryota; kingdom Viridiplantae; phylum Streptophyta; class Magnoliopsida; order Lamiales; family Orobanchaceae; genus Rehmannia; species Rehmannia glutinosa. The sequence goes on from CM071926.1 coordinate 77,439,933, forward strand.
GGAGAGTTTGTGTGTCTTGTTATGTCTAAGTATGGAATTGAGTGAGTGTTGGGAGAGTTTAAATAAGTGTTAAGATGAAAATGCTATAATTTTTTTTTTGTCTAAATTATTGATCAAATTTGTTGGGATGTAAAAAAAAAATGTTGATTCCCCCTAAAAGCATGATATGGCCGAAAGTTACATATGGTAGGGGATTAATTTTTTATTTTGGTGATTATTTATTGTAAAAATTATTGGGGTTAAATAAATATTATAGGATAAAAAAATTGGGGTTTGATTCCTCCCTATCCCCCCTATGGCTGAAAATATGTCTTGAGGATTAAACAAAAAAATATTTTTCTTTTCTTTTGTTCAAGTTGAGAAAAACAATATATAAGTATATATAAATATATAGGAGGATAAAAACAAGGATGTGTAATAACAATAATGTGTATATTTCAAAATAAATTGGAAATTGTTTGGGAGTGTATTATAGAATAAAGTGAAATATTATAAATCTCAAATTGATAATAAGTCCCAAAATTACTTATTCTAAAATCGAGTTCTTAATTCTATCGGATATAAATGTCACTTAATGAAATAAGTTTCCTAAATTTTTAAGGGGTCCAATATTACTAAAGTCATAACTAATCGATCAAGTATTAATACTTGAGGAGGAAATATAACCGGTGTGCTCAAAAGTAAGGAAGGAGTAGTTAACGTTGGAAGGAATAATTAAATGAGTGTCACATTTCATTGATACTAAGTTTTTGACGCTTATCCAAATAATTCATAATTATACAATATCGCATCTCACATTGATAAAATTCGGGTTTCACGAAAAACAATGCAAAGAGCTTAATATTAAGCCTATTCACACAAAAGGTGATGTTGTTATCATTGAAAAAGATGACCTATGAAATGTTGAAAAAGAATGGGGCCATTGCCTTCTTGGTTGTTTCGCTAGAAAATGGCCAGGCATGGCTAACATTAAGAACTTGGTTAAATATTGGAATGTTAAATGTGAGGTCTTACCTTATGTTAATGGTTATGTTGTTTTTCGATTTAATGAGTATAAAACAATGGAAAAAATTCAGGGGGTCCTTTTCGGTGTTTAGGAAAAATCTGTTAAAAATCTTTTCTAATGATTCTGTTTTTTCTAAAAATGACTTTCTAAGTGTACCCATTTGGGTTAAACTTCATTTTCCCCATGCCCCTTGTTGTCTTCAACTGCTTTTGGGAAAATATGTGATAAAATCGGTTCTCCTATTTGTTGTGACCGACCAACATTTGAAAAATTTAGGCCTGCTCTTGCTAGAGTTTTGGTTGACATTGATCCTTAAAAAAAAACCTGATTAATTCTGTCCATATCCAATTGGCAGGGGGCCAATCTTTTTGCCAAAAAGTTGAGTAAGAATTTATTCCTAAGTTTTATATAATCTGCTCTATTTTTGGTCATTACTCTGAAAATTACACTGGCAAGTATGCCCCCCTGCAAAAGGCACTAAGCCCCTTCCAAATTCTAAAGAATTTGCTGTTAACAAAATAAATAAACCAGCTGCTGCCTCAGAGCCGACTCTGTCTGTAACATGGCTAAGGATAAGGGGAAAAATATAGTGCAAACACCCATCTTTGAACCTAATTTGGCCATTCCTAATGCCTTAACTGTTACTACTGATATGAAGGCTTCCACAGTTAAAGAGTCTCAATTTGAACCTCTGTGCTGAAAAAGCACCAAAGGAAAATAATCTTTGCTAATTTATCTGTTTTTCTTTTCTTTTGTTGAAGTTGAGAAAAAAAATATAAGTATATTTAAATATATAGGAGGATAAAAATAAGGATGTGTAATAACAATAATGTGTATATTTCAAAATAAATTGGAAGTTGTTTGGGAGTGTATTATAGAATAAGGTGAAATATTATAAATCTCAAATTGATAATAAATACCAAAATTACTTATTCTAAAATCGAGTTCTTAATTCTATCGGATATAAATGGCACTTAATGAAATAAGTTTCCTAAATTTTTAAGGGGTCCAATATTACTAAAGTCATAACTAATCGATCAAGTATTAATACTTGAGGAGGGAATATAATCGGTATGCTCAAAAGTAAGGAAGGAGTAGTTGACGTTGGAAGGAATAATTAAATGAGTGTCACATTTCATTGATACTAAGTTTGTGATGCTTAGCCAAATAATTCATCATTATACCATATCGCATCTCACGTTGATAAAATTCGAGTTTCACGAAAAACAATGGAAAGAGCTTAATATTAGGCCCATTCACACAGAAGGTGATGTTGTTATCCTTGAAAAAGATGATCTATGTAATGTTGAAAAATAATGGGGCCATTGCCTTCTTGGTTGTTTCGCTAGAAAATGGCCAGGCATGGCTAACATTAAGAACTTGGTTAAATATTGGAATGTTAAATGTGAGGTCTTACTTTATGTTAATGGTTGTGTTGTTTTTCGATTTAATGATTATAAAACAATGGAAAAAATTCTGCAGGGAGGTCCTTTTCACTGTCTAGGAAGAACCCTTATGTTAAAAATCTTTTCCAATGATTCTGTTTTTTCAAAAAATGACTTTCTAAGTGTACCCATTTAGGTTAAACTTCCTTTTCTCCATGCCCCTTGTTGGCTTCAACTGCTTTTGGGAAAATATGTGATAAAATCGGTTCTCCTATTTGTTGTGACTGACCAACATTTGAAAAATCTAGGCCTGCTCTTGCTAGAGTTTTGGTTGACATTGATCCTTCAAAAAAAACCCTGATTCTGTCCAAATCCAACTGGCAGGGGGCCAATCTTTTTGCCGAAAAATTGAGTAAGAATTTATTCCTAAGTTTTGTAAAATCTGCTCTGTTTTTTGTCATTACTCTGAAAATTACACTGGCAAGTATGCCCCCTGCAAAAGGCCCTAAGCCCTTTCCAAATTCTAAAGAATTTGCTGTTAACAAAATAAATAAACCAGCTGCTGCCTTAGAGCCAGCTTCTGTCTCTAACATGGCTAAGGATAAGGGCAAAAATATAGTGCAAACACCCATCTTTGAACCTGATTTGGCCCCTCCTAATGCCTTAACTGTTACTACTGATATGAAGGCTTCCATAGTTAAAGAGTCTGTCAATTTGAACCTCTGTGCTGAAAAAGCACCAGAGGAAAATAATCTTTGCTAATTTATTGAAACCTAGTAATGCTAATAATTTTTCTGTTGATGCTATTAATAACTCTGTGCATTCAGAAAATCTGCAAGGTATAAACCAGGTTGTCTATGGCTCAAATGCTGAAGGTGAATTTGAGGAAACTCTCTCTAAAAGTGCAAAAAGAAAACTGAAGAGTTGCAACAACATCAAGCCCAAAATAATGCTGCAACAACCTCATCCACTTTAAATTTGCATAATCTCAGTGAAAATCCTCCCAAGGATTCTTCTGGTAAGGCTATCCATGTTTCCGATAGTATAATCCTTCCTAAACCTACCTTTGAAGTAGTATCTGGTAAGAATTCTAATCAGAATAAAAATTCTTCTTCTAAAATTCATGAAAATCAAGTTCCAAAAAGCTCAAAACCTTCAAGAAGTCATGAATTTAAGTATGGTGTTGGTAAGAAAAATAACTCTATTTTTTTAGTTATGAAGATTGTTGCTTGGAATATTAGGGGTTTTAAAATCTCCACTAAACATAAACATTTACTTTCTGCTATTAAGGAGCAGAATTTGGATGTAGTTGTCTTCTTGAAACTAAACTGGAGGATGAAATCTGTTCTAGTTCTGTCCTATGTGATTTTATAGTTAGAACCAAATTTCCTGGTTGGTGTCATGTTAATAATTTCCATTGTCCATGAAAATGGTCGTATGCTGCTGATGTGGAACCCTTGTAGTGTTCAGATTAATGTTCTTTCTATAACCTCTCAGTTGATCCACTGTCAAATCATGTGTAAAATTTCACAAACTGTCTTTTTTACTTCCTTTATTTATGGGTTGTACTCTGTGATTGTTAGTAGTGAATTATGGCATGATTTAATGGATATTGGTCAGTCATTAAATGAATCTCGGTTAATTCTTGGTGACTTTAATTGCATAAAATCTTCTGATGAGAAATATAATGGTGCTGCCATTACAAATTATGAACTTGAAGATTTTCAAGTTTTTTACCTTTCTCTAGGATTATGTGATGTGAAATTTTCTGGTTGTGTTTTCACATGGACTAATAATACCGTTTGGTGCAGGCTTGATAGAGCACTTATCAATCCAGCTTGGTTTGCTTCGGGCTTCAATATTTCTGCCCATATTCTTGTTCTAGGAGCTTTTTCTGACCACTCTCCCCTTATTATGTCACTGCTTAATCAAAATTTTAATTCTTCAAAACCCTTTAAGTTCTATAATATATGGACTTCCCACTCTTCTTTTTGTAACATTGTTCAAAATGCTTGGTCTTCTCCTATTTGGGGCACTGGACAATTTATCCTTTGTAGGAAATTGAAGATTTTAAAACCTGATTTAAAAGCCCTTAACTCTCAGCACTTTAGTCATATTTCTACTAGAGTTAAAATGGCCAATACTACTTTGGAATCCCACCAGGAACTCCTTCATCAAAATCCTTAAGATTCCTCTCTTTGTTCTGAAGTTAAAATTCTTAAACAAAATGTGATTTCCCTTACAGATGTTGAAAAAATATTTCTTTCTCAAAAAGCTAAGTGCAACTTTCCTAATCTTAGTGACAAAAACACTAAGTTTTTTCACAGCATTATTAAGAGAAACTCTTTAAAAAGACAATCTCTTGATTTTCTTGAAAGATGGTTCTCAAACCCGATCATCTCTTGAAGACCTTTCCCAAGCTTTTATTCATTACTACAAGGGCTGTTTGGAACATATTATCAGGTTGATCCCATTGATTATTTTGTCTTTTCATTTGGCCCTTGTCTTTCCGAGGAGCATTGCAACCTCTTAGCTGTCCCTATTCTCCCTAATGGCATCAAATAAGCTATTTTAACATTGAAGATGAAAGATCTCCCGGCCCTGATGGGTATTCCTCAGGATTTTTTAAAAACTCATGGGATATTGTTGGCGATGATGTGGTTAATGTTGTCCTTGAATTCTTTTCTAATGCTAAATTACTAAAACAAATTAACCACTCATCTATTGCCCTTATTCCTTAAATTGAGCATTCTCATATTGTGGCTGATTTTAGGCCTATTGCATGTTGTAATGTCATTTATAAAGTTATTACTAAAACCATTGCCTCTAGACTTAATAAAGTCCTCCAATTTCTTATTATCCCTGCCCAAGCTGCCTTGTGGGAGAGAGAAATATTACAAATAACATTTTTCTCGCCCAGGAAAATATTAGAAATTATGCTAGGAAAGTATCTCACCTAGATGTACAATCAAAGTGGATCTCAAAAAAGCTTATGATACTGTTTCATGGTCCTTTTTTGCATGATATTCTTGTTGGTTTGGGCTTCCCTGATTTATTCATTGATTGGATTATGGAGTGGGTCTCTTCTGCTTCATTTTCTATGTCCATTAATGGAACATTACAGGGTAAACTCCAAGGTAAATGAGGACTGATACAGGGTGATCCCATGTCTCCTGGTCTTTTCCTCCTTTGTATGGAATATCTCTCTAGACTTATTAACCTCAATGCCAATAACTCTCAATTTAGATTTCATCCCAAATGTGAAAATCTTAAGATTAATCACCTTTATTTGCAGATGATCTTATGCTTTTTGCTAAAGGGGACATTCCCTCTGTTAAAATTCTTATAAATTGCTTAAATGACTTTAAATCAGTTTCTGGGCTAGATATTAATTCATCTAATGTGTTTCTTCTTTGGTATTGTGGGTCCGAAATGGATCAACTCCTTGATCTCCTTAATTTTCCTAGTGGCGACCTACCTATTATATATTTGGGTGTGCTCCTTGTTGCAAAAAATGAATAATGTTCATTATGCACTCTTATTTGATAAAATTTTGCCTACATTAATAAATGGATGCTAATACATTGTCATATCTTGGTAGAATCTTACTTACTAAATCCGTGTAGGTCCCAAGGGGTGTGAGTGTAAGGTTTAGAAGGGGGGGTTGAATAAACCTTACCAACTTTTCGATTTAGTCCTTTTAAAATAGTTAGAGTTAATTCTTCACGGCTAAGTCTTTGATGGACAACTAAGTTAGTTAACCAAATAGAGTTAGCCACTTTCGCACTGATCGAATTTGTTGATAGAATAACTCAATTTTAGTCTAAAGCTTAACTCAACTTGTGATATGTTTTTTGGAAGACTTAACACCCTTGAATATGGTTTAAGTATGTTTTAACACTTGGTTTTAACACTTTGTTAAAAGTCAATTGGATAGAAAATTTATCGTGAGATATAAGATAATATGCAAAATTGAAGTCTTTGAAATTTAAATGACACAATAAATTTTATAGAGGTTCGAAGATGGGGTAATTCTTCTAATCCTCTCTTCTCCAACTCCTGGAGGAATCCACTAAGTATAGATCGAGTACAAAGTAGTTATCACCCGGATGCAAGTCTTGATCACACGGTGACTTGATCCTTTGGGACTCGATCTAGAGATGCCTTGGTCACATAGGCGGCTTCTCGTCCGACTCGGCTTCTTCGCAGGCATTTTGCTTTGCTACTACAACTCACTTGCTCAAGTTTCTTGGATTTGATCACGAAGCCCTCCAAGTACTTAAGACTGGTTCGACCTTGAACCTTTCTACAATCCTCTGTGGAATGTAGACCCCTTTGATTCTTCAAATATTTCCTCTTCAACTGATTTAAGTCGTCTTTCCTTCACAGGTAAGTGTTGGATTGATTTCCTTCGAAGTTCTGGCCTGAGGATTAAGCTTGAATGACTTGAGAATATCTTGTAGGTTACAACTCAAAAATAGCTTGAATGTTCGTAGGACAGGTAATCAAGGTAACCCCTTCTCAAATTGATTCCTCAGCCTTTTATAATGTTCTTTTGAAAATCTGCCCGTTGAAGAGATAGGCTAATTTTCAAAAGACACTTGTGGTCGTTGGCTTGTCTTGTTGCGATCCTTGAAATTGACATTTCTCGTATTGAATGAACCTTTGACTTTTCGAGTTCGACAAGGTGCAAAGTGCTTCCCATTGGTTATTCTTTTTGCACGCTTCTGGGACTGAGCACTTTACGAAAGGCAGTATGGAAGTATTACTTCTTTAAGTAACTTTCTTGACTTACGTACAACGGATCCTTTTCGATTGTCTTGACTTGATCTGCAGTTCCTTAACTTCCCGGATGACTTGAGTCGCCTTCCAATCATTGGATGACTCATCTGTCACTTCAACTTGAGACTTGGCTATTTTGGATTGACTTGACTGACACTTCACACAACTGCATCTCAGCTGATACATCTCCAGTCGAGTTTCTGTCTTCTCTTCTTTGCCATACACAGCTGCATCACAGAGGAGTCTTCATTCTAGTCTCCAGTTAACTTCTTGCATATTTAAGCATAGCTGACTTAACTCAGCTCGAACAGCCCTATCTATTACAATGCAAGTTACAAAGAAAATGGGGTGCCAACTTTCTAGTCTAAGTTTTACATGGCATTCATCAAAATCTAAAAATAAATTTCCCAACAATTTCCCCCTTTTTGATGATGCCAAAACTTAAAGAATACATACAAAATGTAAATATCAAAGATACATACAGATAGTGCAGTAACAGAGAATGTATGCGTAGAATCAATCTGTTTATTGATCATAACATTCTTGTCCTTTACACAATTTGTTTACAAAGTTTATCGAGCAAACATCTATGTCTACGCAAAAAAAAAATAGAGAAATTACTGATTTCTTATTCAATGTCTGAGAGGACTTACATACTTATGTATTTACAATAGTAAATTACATGAAGGGGTGGACAACAACACTTCATCTCCTTCGCTGCCTCCTTCTTTCCTCATCAGCTCTGTCTTCTTCTCTTCTTCAACTGCTTTCTTTTTCATATGCTTTTCTGGCAGCTTCATCTCTTCTCTTTCTTTCTTGTCTTTCTTCCCACAGCTGAGTTTGTCTTTTATCTCTTCCTCGATTCTCTTTACATACTCAACATTGTTCTTGGCCACTTGCAAGTTAGCTACTTTCTTCCCTGCATCTATGTATTCTATATTTTTGGGTAGAGGTCTAGGTCTGAAACCTCTTCCTCCACTGCTTTTTCCTCTTCCTCTGGGTGTGTATTGTACTGGGGCCTTCTTCTTCCCAGCTGAGTGACTAGCAGAGTGATCAGCAGAGCGACTGCCAGTAGTCTGTTGCCTTTCAGCTTCTTCGCATAGCTTGAGGCCTTTTTCCCAATACAAGTCCCAGGCTTGGGCCATGGTCATGTTTTCGAAGTATCCCTCGGATGCGAGCGTCTTGAATTCATCAACAGATCTTGGCTCGGTTCCGACGTCTGAAATGGCATCAGTGTCTCTTCCTGCCGGAATGCCTCCATATTGTTTCAATATGTCCATTGCACGGGCATCCATTTTTCTTTCAATCTCCATCATCTCTGCTTCTACTATTTCCTCTTCTCGGACATGGGCACAACAGTGTTGGAGCGGCAGAGTCACCTGGAACCTTGCTGATTATGTCACCATTTGTGACAAGTCCTTGTTGAGGGGTTCTAGCAACCATTAAGGTCATGTCTTTCGAACCTTCCCCCCTCAAAGATTTTCCTTCTTTTCTCTTTCTTTGTTCTTCTTGGTTTGTCTTTGCCTTTACAAATGTGTCCTTCTTCTCATTGCGGATTCTTTTAACGTCTTTAGGTATTCCTCTTCCCCCTTTTTGGCTTCATCAAAGGAGAGAGGAACCCCTGGAAACATGCCAGCAAGCATGAAATCTAGACAGCTGATAGCTGAGTTCTGCTTGGACTCTGCTGCGGAGTATCTTTGCTTTCGAAATTCTAAGCGGGTGACTTTGGACTCGGCATTTGTCACCAATTTCATTTCAGCCATAAGAAGGTTGAATTTTGTATTCATGTTTTCTTCCACTCAGAAGTTCTTTTCGATGAAATTCGCGCAACAGTTCCATCTCTGTGGTATGAGATTCATGCATTCTATCAATGTTTTCTTGCATTCTTCTCTTCATATCAGCGTTATCAGCGCTCCAGATTAGCATCTTATTGTACAATGCTTTGAAGTATCAAACTTGTTCCACACGCATTGTTTGCTGCTGTTGCCACCATTCCCGGATCCTGACTACTATCCCACGCAGATCGGCCGTAAGATTAGCATCTCTGTTATCCAGCCTCATGTCCAGGGAGGCCTGGTGCCTTTCCATCTTCTCTATTTCTGCAAAGATCGCCTTGAAAACTTCTCTAACCTCAGCTGTCACCTCTGTCTCGGCTGGAGGCCAAGCAGTGTCAAAGTTGAAATCTACTGGAACGATGGTATCTGTGGGAAGAACTGGATCTGGTTTATGGACACGTTGTTGATCTCTAGCTGATTCGTCATCAAGAGCAGGCATCTCTAGTGAGAAGGGGAACATTTCTTCAAAAGCATCATCACGAACATAGGGAATCTGTTCAATGGTAACTCGTGGCCGTGATGTGCCCAGTTGTGTCGATTCTGCTGCAGCTTTGGGAGCTGCGCTTGTGATTGATCGTGATTGATTCAGTCTGTTGTGGTATTGACCCGGTGGTGAGCCTCATTGTCTCAACACCGTCGGTCTCATTTATTGCTTCTGTTGAGTTGTCTGGTCCTCGGCCGTATCAGTGGCGTCATCGGAAGATGATGAGATTTGGAGAGGTGGCTCATCATCGAAATTGAAAGTTTGGCGAGTAGCCTTAAGATCAGACTTACTCGTGCTTGAGAGAACATCCTCAACTTCGTCTTTACCTTCAGATCCCAGAAATGTTACATCAGGATTGTCTTGGGAATCGTGAAGAGCACTTATCTCCTTCTCAGATGCATCAATGATAGTAGGAGGGATGTTACGTAGTGCTTCTGTCTCTTTACCCGGGAAGTCTCAACCTCCCGTTGGCCTTCACTACCTCCCGCAATCTCAAGCTGCGGCGAGGCCTTGGACAATCCCTTCGACAGACTCAAGCTTGTCTTAGGGTCTGAGGTGGCATCCACTTGAGTCTCAACTCCATGGATTGCACTTTCATCGCCCAGTGTTAACTCCCCCGGGCGAGATCCACCTGTGCCTCTCTTTGCGCAAAGCAGCGTCATGGCCTTGAGCGGTTGGCACTTGGTGAGCAGTCTCAAGCATGCCGAGCCTCGTCGATGAAAACTTGTTGTGTATCACGGTTGTTTTTCCTTCTCCACTTCGCCTCCGAGATTTGTTGTGGAGTCAACTGCAAAGCATTCTCCGACCTAGGCTGCGGTGAAGGGAGTTTCCCCTCGGCCCCAAGACAGGTGAGTGACTTGGAATGGTGTCACTCTTCTCCGGACTCCGGCTATTTTGTGAGTTGTCACCGTTGGAGCGGATGGTAAAACACCTTGATGAGGGGTTGGCTTGACTTGGGTCCCCAAGTTCCCGGTTTCATCGCCATTCCCTTAATGCCTTCATCATAATGAGCGGGGAAGTGGTAGCGGCAACATTGGTTGCAATCCGCGCACCACTCCCATAGGATCAATCTCCAACGTGATTTGGAAGATTCCCAGGGCCTTCCATCACCGTTGCTCATGTAGGATCCTGGATTCCCGCGGCTTCTTTGCATCTCCAATTCTTGAGCTTGTGCAGCAGGTCAGATCTTCATCGCTTTTTGAAAGCATATCAAGGTGTGGATGAGTATGATCGGTGGTTCCGGTTAGAGGATAGATCTTGGCTTTCTCACGAGCCGACTTACTACGCGATCTCTCCTTCTCCTTGTCTTTGAAGATCGCAAGATATACGTGCATTTTCTTCATCGATCTTGGACCACATGTGGTCAAACCGAGGAAATTCAATAGTTCTTTTTCTTCTTCAATAAACTCGGTCTTTGGAATGTTCCCTTGATCGACTAAAGCTTCCACTTCCTCCATTCTCATGACGATTTTGGATGTCGGATATGGTGGGGATAGGATCATCACATCATCATCTTCTTCATCATCATCTCCTGTTGCCCTTCCTTTTCGGGAATAGAAGGCAACATACTCTCTTGCTCAACTCCTTCAAAAACATCAAGGATAGGTGGAGACATAGTCTGTCGGCAGGGGATTCAACTATCTTAGTCGCTTCTTTTTCCTCGGTATCTGTCTTGATTGGGTCTTCGACTTGCCTCTCTCGATCGGGCCAGAGACTTGGCGATTGCATCAATAATCTCTGGAGACTCTACTTCTCCAAATTTGTTTCAACGATCTATTCGGTGAGTGGCGGGCTCATTTGTTTTCTCAAGCTCGATCGCTTGAAGAGTCTTCTCCTTTTGGTCCTTACCAGAGGAATTTCTGGTTCGGATGCAGTTTCCTCCGAGTCCTGGGCGGCGGGGGCTAGTGCTTCTTTCTTTTTCTGAGGAGCTGGCTTTCTAGGCTTGTCAGTCCTCATTTTCTTGACAACTGGAGAAGGTATTTGAGGTTCCTTCTCACGCGAGCTGTGGGGGCAGTGACTCACTCAGGCAGGGGCGAGTGCATCTTTTGTTTTCTTTCTTTGTTAGGGCGTAGATCTTCTTTCATTTGCATGGGTAGCTTTCTTCTTCGGAGGGGAGACAACAGCTGTTTCCTCGGGGTCAGCTGATTCCCCCTCACTTGTGTCAGCTCTCTTGGCATAAGCTCTCCTCTGTGCTCCGGAGAGATTTGATCGGAACATCTTTTTGTTAACATGGAACGCTTTTCCATGTCGGAGAGGAACACCTTTCACCTCCATCAATCGGCCAATCACCAGGCCATATCCCAAGAATCCTCCGAACGATCCATCTGCTTTGAATGACTTATTCCCAATATTATTCGCAGAGTCTGTATAAAAACTCAGCCGAGTTTACCTTCTTCTCCTCCATGATCGCGACCATCACGATCAGCTTGGTTTTGGACAGCTGGTTAAAGCTTCCAAATTTGATGTCTACGCACTTGGCAACAATATCCAACAGCTTGTGGTAATCTTTTTTCAGCAGCTTCTTGTCAGCTGTGTAGACAACCTTCACAACATAGTTAGGTTTGGCCACTTCATTCCATGCAGCGGCCAGGTTTACGTCAGCCTCATAGATCTCCGGCACTCCTTCCGCCGGTAGGAAGCAGTGCTCTGCCAAATCCTTGGCAGTGATTTTGACTTCCTTCCCGTGAACAGAGGACTTGAAGCCCTCATCATGAACTTCAGCGTTCACATAGAACTGCGCGACCTCCTCCACGTAGGTCATTTGAAACTCCATTGTGAGAAAGGGTTTCAGCCCAGACTTCTCCACTTTCTCAGCTATCTTCTTCACAAGGGTTTCGTCGAACCCCTGTTTGATCATTCCTTCAAAATCCACGGTAGAACCAGTGTGGATTTGTTTTCCCAACTTGCCAAAATCGTGAGTAGATGCCATTTCTTGAAGCTTTACCGAATAAAACTTTGAAAAAGTGCTTTGAAACTCTGTAGGGTTTCGAGAGAGAACTTTCTTTCTTTGCTTTGGAGAGAGATGAACAGTTTGTGTAAAGTGAGAGAAAAACGGACGAAATGGTATATGTATGGGTTATGAAAGGACGTGCGGACGGTTTTTGAAATTTGATCAAGATCAACGGCTCAGATTTTGCACGCCAATTAACATTTAATTTCTCGCATTTAATGCGGCAGCATTTATATCCAATCATAAGCTTGGTATGCAACTTTTGACTGTACACGTCATAATTATGCTGACATCATTCTTAAAAACATTCCCGCTTAGCAGAAACGACTGCATTTTTGTCACTTCGCTCGTAAATGACTCAACTTGCTTCTTAGCTGATTCAACTCTTCTCTCTTTTCTTATAGGTACTCAGCTGTCAGCTAACTCGGTGCAGTTGACTTTCCGATATGGCTGATTTACTTAGCTGTTTCAAGAGCTCCGCTCTTTTTCTATCTTTTCATGTTCCATCTCCTTTCCTTGAGTCTTCTGAGTGTCAACTCAGCTCAATTAACCCTAGTTCATGCTTGAGTTCTTCAAATCTTGATTCACATAATGGTTTTGTGAATATATCAGCTAACTGCTTATCAGTTGAGATGTATTCCAAAGTGATGTCCTTCTTTTCAACATGGTCTCTTATGAAAAGGTATCTGACATCAATGTGCTTTGTTCTTGAGTGTAACACAGGATTTTGAGTGATTGCAATTGCACTTGTGTTATCACACATAATTGGAATTTCCTTTTCTTCAATTTCATAGTCTCTCAATTCTTTGTCTCATGCATAAGACTTGGGCACAACAATTTGCCCGCAACTATGTATTCGTCACCTTGTTTGTGGATGTGGCTATTGAGTTTTGCTTCTTGCTGAACCAGGAAATTAACCTATTTCCAAGCATTTGACATGTACCTGAAGTACTCTTCCTGTCAACTCTACATCCAACATAGTCAGAATCTAAATAACCAATTAGCTTGAATCCACCTTCCTTTGGATACCATAAACCAACTTCTTGGCTTCCCTTTAAATATCTCAATATTCTCTTGGCTATAGTCATGTGACTTTCTTTAGGAGCAGATTGAAATCTTACACATACATTCTGACGGAAAGGTGATGTCCGCCTACTTCTTTGTGAGATAGAAGCGGTGATCCAATGAGTGCTCAGTATCTTGTTTGATCCCAGGCTTGTCATCCGCATCCATATCCATTTTGACTGATGTATTCATTGGTATTTTTACAGAAGACTTCTCTTCCATACCAAATTTCTTCATTAGTTCTCTGGTGTACTTTGTCTGACTTATGAAGGTTCCATCCTTCAGCTGTTTTACTTGGAGTCCTAGGAAGAATGTCAGCTCTCCCATCATGCTCTTTGTTTGTGGATCCAAAAATGATGTCATCCACATATATTTGGACAAGCAGTATACTCTTCCCGTCTTGAATTCTGAAGAGTGTTCTATCTACTTTGCCTTTTGTGAATCTGTTCTCGGTCAAGAATTGTGATAATGTGTCATACCATGCTCTTGGTGCCTGTTTCAATCCATATAGAGCTTTCTTGAGCTTGTACACTTTATCTCCAAGAGTCTTCTGCTCAAATCCTGGAGGTTGTTCAACATATACTTCTTCTCCCAATAAACTATTCAAGAATGCACTTTTTACATCCATTTGATATACAATGAAGTTCTTGTGTGCAACATAGGCAAGAAACATCCTTATTGCTTCTAACTGAAAATGAGGGGCAAAGGTTTCATCAAAATCTATTCCTTCTTCTTGGCAATACCCTTTGGCTACCAATCTTGCCTTGTTTCTTACCACATATCCTTCTTCATTCATTTTGTTTCTGAAAACCCATTTTGTGCCAATAACATTTTGATGGGTTGGTCTTTGAATTAATTCCCACACTTTGTTCCTACAAACTGATTCAGCTCTTCTTGCATGGCTTGAATCCAATGTGTGTCATCCAATGCTTGTGACACATCTTTTGGTTCTATTTGAGAGATAAAACAAGTGAACATGGCTTCTTGTTGAGCTCTGGATCTGGTTCTTACACCTTCTCTTACATCTCCAATGATTAGGTGCGGAGAATGGTCCTCAACCATCTTACATCGAGGTTGGAGTAAGTTAGTGGATTTGATCTTCTTGTAGTGTGTTGTCTTGAGCAGCTCTCTCATTGTCACTTAGCTACAGATTGTCCAGCTGTCTTTGAGATTCAGCTATCTCTTCTTCATCTCGGTTAATTGCTCCAGCTTTAGCTTCAACATAGGGACTCTTCTGCACAGTTGGCTGATTCAGCTTACCAGCTAACTCTTCAATGCCTTTTTCATTTACCTTGGGTTCATCAAACACCACATGGATGGACTCTTCTGTAACCATTGTCCTCTTGTTGAGCACTCTATAGGCTTTACTTTGGTGAGTATCCCAAGAAGATACCTTCATCAGCTTTGGCATCAAAAGCCTTTAAGTTGTCTTTGCCATTATTATGGATGAAGCATTTGCATCCAAATATTTTAAAATATACAACATTTGGCTTTCTCCCTGTCCAAATCTCATAGGGAGTTTTTGTCAGTTGTCTATTTATCATGCATCTGTTTTGAGTATTACATGTTGTATTTATTGCTTGACCCAAAATCTTTTAGCGACCTGCCTACCTAACATGGTCCTTGTCGCTTCTTTGAGAGTTCTGTTCCTTCTTCTCGCAACTCCATTCTCTTTGTGGAGTCCTTGCTGAGATAGTTCATGAGCAATACCATTTTCAATACAATACTTGAGTTATTATTCCTTTGACAAACTCAGTTCCTCTGTCAGATCTTATTTTAATGATGGTTTGACTCTTCTCATTTTGGATTCTCTTCATCAGATGTGGTAGCTTCTGTAAGGTTTCTTTCTTCTTACACATGAAAATTGTCCATGTGTATCTAGAATAGTCATCTACTACCACCATGGTGTATTTCTTTCCACTTATGCTGGCTGGTTCAACTGGACCAAATAAGTCCATATGTAACAGGTGCAATATTCTTGTTGAAGATGGACATGTCTTTTCTTTAAATGATGATTTGATCTGCTTTCCCATCTGGCATGCATCACATACACTCTCCTTCTTGTATACTGAGTCTGGAAGTCCTTCTACAAGATTACTTCTTGCAAGTTTGTTAATTGTTTTGAAATTCAGGTGACTCAGCTTCTTGTGCCACAGCCAACTTGATTCTAGTTTGTGCTCTTTGCTAGTAGGCAAGTGCTTGGTGTTGCAGTTGACCAATCCACCACATACATGTTCTTTTGTCTGCATCATTGTAGCACTACTTCATTAGATTCAGTGTCCTTGATTTGGCATACACCCATGTTGAATCCAACATTATAGCCCTTGTCACAGAGTTAACTGATACTTAGCAGATTAAAGTTGAGTCCTTCAACATATGCAACATCTGTGATCTCTAATCCATTTTTCTTGATGGATCCAATGCCTCTTATTTCTCCTCGAGCTTCATTCCCTCCAAATATAACTTTTGCACCTCTAACCTCCTTGAATTTGGATAGATTTTTCTTGTTTCCTGTCATGTGTCTGGAACAACCACTATCCATGTACCAGGTTCCTTGGCACTCAGTTGTTCCTTGAACCTGCAATCAAGGAATTTAGATTTTAGGTACCCATACTTGCTTGGGTCCTGAGGGGTTAGTGCTATAAGATGATCCAACCAACCTATAGCCAAATGATTTGACTCTAAGGGGTTGCCATCTATCTGTGCCATAATCATAATTTACTTTGGCAAATTGCTTGGGGGTTTTGGGTTCATACAACTGTCTCTTTTGTCTGTATGCCTGTGTGTGTGTTTTAGCAATTACATTCCTTGGGTAGTTGTGATACCTCTGAGTGTAGTGTTTGGGTGCATATGTGTGCTGAAGATAGCTCTTTTGCCTTTGGAATGGCCTTTGCTGAGTTCTAGGCTTTTGCCATCTAGGCATGTATTCTATAGATCTTTGCTGATTTTTCACATTGTACCAATCAACCTGGCTTGGGTAGTTTCTACCATTCCCATCATATGTGTTTCTTTTATAGAACTTCTGGGGTTTTTGGTAGCTCTGTTTCTTCTTTACAGAGTACTTTCTGTTTGGAGTTTCTTTGAGGAACTCATTTTGGATTTCTTCTTCTTTGTCCTCTCAAAGATACTCAATCGGTCGTTTTCCTTTTCCTTTATAACCAAGGCCAGTTTGGTTGTGATTGTGCTTTGGAATGAATGTGTGTGCACCATTTGGAGTTTTGAATTTTTGAGATGCTTCATTGCTTGAAGATCCTTTTTCCAAAATCACTTTGGGAGCTTGACTTAGCATAGAGGAATTAAATCCTAAGCCTGTCTTATCTCCACATTCTCTTTGGCTCATAATAAGATCATTCAAAGATTAGATGCCTTAGTGAATGAGGCAATCACATTTTTGAGGTCATTTTCCCTCTTTTATATAGCAGCTATCTCTTCTATTAACTTAGCGTTTTCAGCCTTTAGTTCTTTATTCTCATTAGCTATGTGACTCAGAGTACTCAGCTCCTTAGTCACCGTGAATTTTGGCTTTTGATTTGTTTTCCTCATTTTAGCAAGTGTGTGTGAGGATTTAATGTGCTCAAAAGTCTTTCATCATTTTGCCTAATGAATCATAAAGATTAGTGGGTGATGAAGTGTGTGTGTCAAAATCATTGTCATGGAATACGAGTGAGATGAGTTAGAGTGTACCTCATCTTCTTGGTCGAGGTTGGTCTTGTTCTTTGGCCATTAAACGGATCAAGGCTTTTTCTTCTTGAGAATCACTCGAGTAGTCGGCTTCACTACTCTCGAAAGTCTCTTTGTGTCTTTTGGCTTTTGTCTGTCTGATTTCTGCTGCACCAACATTGCCTTTTTCTTTTCATGTCTTCTTTCCCTGAAGACTCTTCTTTCCTCTTCATTCCTGTATTTGTTAACTACAGGATATGGGCAATCAATGGCATAGTGATCTGGTTGCCTGCAGTTCCAGCATAGATTCTCAACTTTTTGTTCAGCTCTTTCCATTCTCGGATTGTCAGCTCTTTGGTACTCGACCTTTTGATTCTCTGCTCTCTTGGGTGGCCTATCTTCCCTTGACTTGAATGGAGCTGAGTGTCTTCTAGAGGATTCACCTTTGCCTTTCTTGTAATTCTTGTTAAAGAACTTGTTAAATCTTTTAACCATTAAGGCAATCTCCTCCTGATTGATGACTTCTTTGTCTTCAGCTCTTTTCCCATCCTTAACTATTAGAGCAACTGTTTTGGGCACAACTGTCTCTTCTTGGTCTTTTCTTCTCAGCTCAAATTCATAGGCTTTGAGATCTGAGAATAGCTCATGGTTGGATGTTTTTGGTAGGTCCATGGAATGCCTCAGAGCCATGACCTTCATTTCCCACTCAGCTGGAAGACTTCTTAGAATCTTCATACACATTTCCTTCTGTGTATATTCTTTTCCAAGTGCAGATAATTCGTTCGTAATTTCTGTGAATCGAGCATCCAATTGATCCAGGGTTTCTCCTGCAAGCATTTTAAAATTTTCAAATTTTTGTACAACAACATATAGCTTATTTTCTTTGATCTGCTCAGAGCCTTCACAGATCAAAGTTAGCTTATCCCAGATTTCTTTGGACGTCTTGCATGATTTGACTTTGTTGAACATAGCTTTGTCCAAAGTCTTGTAAAGAATATCCTTGGCCACATTGTCTAGATTGTATCTTTTTCTATCATCATTTGTCCATTCAGCTCTGGGTTTTTCAACCATAGCTGATGTGGGAGCAACATCCTCTTCTCCTTCAGCTGCAGCTCTCCTTGCAACTGTGTTCACTTTTAAAATTTGTAGTGGCCCATCTTCTATTACTATCCACATTTCATCGTGTAATGCTGATAGATGAGCCTGCATACGAATTTTCCAATCATCAAATTCCTCAATTGTGATCATAGGGATGCGTGTCAAATTTGCTTCCATGACAATAACTTTGTTAAATAGAAGAGTTTTGAAGGATCAAGTGCTAAAGCAAGCTTTGAAAGATTGGAGATCTAGTTCAGTAACCAGTGCGGAAGGCTCAATGAACCAACCGCTCTGATACCACTTGTAGGTCCCAAGGGGTGTGAGTGTAAGGTTTAGAAGGGGGAAGGGTCGAATAAACCTTACCAACTTTTTGATTTAGTCTTTTTAAAATAGTTCAGAGTTAATTCTTCACAGCTAAGTCCTTGATGGACAGCTAAGTTAGTTAACTAGCGAGTTAGCTACTCAACGCACTCATCGAGTGTTGATAGAATAACTCAGCTGCTTAGTCTAAAGCTTAACTCAACTGTGATATGTTTTCAGCGGAAGACTTAACACCCTTGAATATGGTTTAAGTATGTTTTAACACTTGGTTTTAGCACTTTGTTAAAAGTCAATTGGATAGCAAATTTATCAGCAGATATAAGATAATATGCATAATTGAAGTGCTGAAATTTAAATGACACAATAAATTTTATAGAGGTTCGAAGATGGGGTAATTCTTCTAATCCTCTCTTCTCCAACTCCTGGAGGAATCCACTAAGTATAGATCAGTACAAAGTGGTTATCACCCGGATGCAAGTCTTGATCACACACGGTGACTTGATCCTTTGGGACTCGATCCGGAGATGCCTTGGTCACACGGTGGCTTCTCGTTCGCTCGACTCGCTTCTTCTTCACAGGGGTTGCCTTGCTACTACAACTCACTTGCTCAAGTTTCTTGGATTTGATCACGAAGCCCTCCAAGTACTTAAGATTGGTTCACGCTTGAACCTTTCTACAATCCTCTCGTGGAATGTAGACCCCTTTGATTCTTCAAATATTTCCTCTTCAATCGATTTAAGTCGTCTTTCCTTCAGGTAAGTGTTGGATTGATTTCCTTGAAGTTCGCCCGAGGATTAAGCTTGAATGACTTGAGAATATCTTGTAGGTTACAACTCAAAAATAGATTGAATGTTAAGTATCGTAATCAAGGTAACCCTTCTCAAATTGATTCCTCAGTCTTTTATAATGTTCTTTTGAAAATTTGCCCGTTGAAGAGATAGGCTAATTTTCAAAAGACACTTGTGGTCGTTGGCTTGTCTTGTTGCGATCCTTGAAATTGACATTTCCTCGTATTGAATGAACCTTGACTTTCGAGTTCGACAAAGGTGCAAAGTCTTCCCATTGGTTATTCCTTTTGCACGCGCTCGGGGTGAGCATTTTAAGAAAGGCAAGATGGAAGTATTACTTGTTTAAGTAACTTTCTTGACTTACGTGCAGGCGGATCATTTTCAATTGTCTTGACTTGACTGCAGTTCCTTAACTTCCCCAGATGACTTCGAGTCAGCTTCCAATCATTGGATGACTCATTTGTCACTTCAACTTGAGACTTGGCTATTTTGGGTTGACTTGACTGACACTTCACACAGCTGCATCTCAGCTGATACTTCTCCAGTTGACTTCTTGCATGTTTAGGCATAGCTGACTTAACTCAGCTCGAACAGCCCTATCTATTACAATGCAAGTTACAAAGAAAATGGGGTGCCAACTTTCCAGTCTAAGTTTTACATGGCATTCATCAAAATCTAAAAATAAATTTCCCAACATCTTCTGACCACTCTCCCCTTATTATGTCACTGCTTAATCAAAATTTTAATTCTTCAAAACCCTTTAAGTTCTATAATATGTGGACTTCCCACTCTTCGTTTTGTAACATTGTTCAAAATGCTTGGTCTTCTCCTATTTGGGGCAATCTTTGGGGATGTTTATCCTTTGTAGGAAATTGAAGATTTTAAAACCGATATAAAAGCCCTTAACTCTCAAAGACTTTAGTCATATTTCTACTAGAGTTAAAATGTCCAAAGCTACTTTGGAATCCCACCAGGAACTCCTTCATCAAAATCCTTAAGATTCCTCTCTTTGTTCTGAAGTTAAAATTCTTAAACAAAATGTGATTTCCCTTACAGATGTTGAAAAAATATTTCTTTCTCAAAAAGCTAAGTGCAACTTTCTTAATCTTAGTGACAAAAACACTAAGTTTTTTCACAGCATTATTAAGAGAAACTCTTTAAAAAGACAATCTCTTCAGTTTTCTTGAAAGATGGTTCTCAAACCTCATCTCTTGAAGAGCTTTCCCAAGCTTTTATTCATTACTACAAAGTTTGTTTGGAGCAGTTATCGAGTTGATCTCATTGATTATTTTGTCCTTTCATTTGGCCATTGTCTTTCCGAGGAGCATTGCAACCTCTTAGTTGTCCCTATTCTCCCTAATGACATCAAAGAAGCTATTTTAACATTGAAGATGAAAGATCTCCCTACGATGGGCATTCCTCGTGCTTTTTAAAAACTCATGGGATATTGTTGGCGATGATGTGGTTAATGTTGTCCTTGAATTCTTTTGTAATGCTAAATTACTAAATCAAATTAACCACTCATCTATTGCCCTTATTCCTTAAATTGAGCATTCTCATATTGTGGCTGATTTTAGGCCTATTGCATGTTGTAATGTCATTTATAAAGTTATTACTAAAACATTGCCTCTAGACTTAATAAAGTCCTCCAATTTCTTATTATCCTTGCCCAAGCTGCCTTGTGGGAGAGAGAAATATTACAAATAACATTTTTCTCGCCCAAGAAAATATTAGAAATTATGCTAGGAAAGTATCTCACCTAGATGTACAATCAAAGTGGATCTCAAAAAAGCTTATGATACAGTTTCATGGTCCTTTCTGCATGATATTCTTGTTGTGTTGGGCTTCCCTGATTTATTCATTGATTGGATTATGGAGTCTGCTTCATTTTGTATGTCCATTAATGGAACATTACAGGGTAAACTCCCAGGTAAACGAGGACTGATACAGGGTGATCCCATGTCTCCTGGTCTTTTCCTCCTTTGTATGGAATATCTCTCTAGACTTATTAACCTCAATACCAATAACTCTCAATTTAGATTTCATCCCAAATGTGAAAATCTTAAGATTAATCACCTTATATTTGCAGATGATCTTATGCTTTTTGCTAAAGGGGACATTCCCTCTGTTAAAATTCTTATAAATTGCTTAAATGACTTTAAATCAGTTTCTGGGCTAGATATTAATTCGTCTAATGTGTTTACTTCTGGTATTGTGGGTCCGAAACTGGATCAACTCCTTGATCTCCTTAATTTTCCTAGCGGCAACCTACCTATTAGATATTTGGGTGTGCTCCTTGCTGCACAAAAACTGAATAATGTTCATTGTGCACCCTTATTTGATAAAATTGTTGCCTACATTAATAAATGGTCTGCTAATACATTGTCATATACTGGTAGAATCTTACTTATTAAATCCGTGCTTCAAGGTATTGAATGTTTTTGGCTCCAAATCTTTCCCCTGTCAAGCACTGTTATAGATAGAATTTATAAAAGCGTGTAGAGTTTTCCATTGGGATAAAAACACTTCTCTTATTAATTGGCATGATGTCTGTCTCCCTTTGCATGAGGGGGGTCTTGGTATTAGAGATGTGCATGCTTAGAGTATGGCCATTCTTTCTAAAGTACTTTGGAATATCCACCTTAAAACTGATTCCTTTTGGGTAAAATGGGTTCACTCATTTTACCTTAAACGTGAATCAATTTGGGAGTGGAATCCAAAGAAAAATGACTCAGTACATTTAAAAAGAATTTGTGATATTAAGAATGAACTTGTTCTCAAATTTGGTGACCATTCTTCTATTATTAATAAACTGGTCTCTTTTTCTAAAATTGGTAGGCTAAACACTTCAAAAGTTTATGATATTTTTAGAGATTTTGGGAAAACAACTTACGGAAATCGCAACTGGGAAGCATTACATACCTCCTAAATACTCTTTCTGTTCTTGGTTCGCATTTAGAGATAGATTAGGAACTATTAATAATTTACCCTATGCTAATCTTGATCCTTGATGTCTTCTTTGTATGCGACTAATGAATTTGCTCCACTTCTTTTTCTTCTCTTGTTCATCACTTATCCCATCTTGAACAGGGAAAAAAAAGTGGCTTAAAATGTACGGAGTTATGGGCACACTTGCTAGTCTTTGTCAAGTGGATTAAAAAAAGACAGAATCGATCCTATTTTTAAGAAATCCCTAATGATTGCTCCGAATGCTCTATCTTTCATATATGGAAGGCTAGGAATGCTAAGGTATTCAAGGCACCCTAGTCTTATGCGACATTTGTTTTCGGGGGAAGATCCAAACGCATGTTTACTTTGTTATTTATTCATTATTCCCTCTTGATTTGGTTTCTTTTTAATTTCACTTTGTGGGATACGTGGTGATGTAGCTTTGTATATATAAACCTCTGATAATAGTGGACTCCCCCTTCTCTATCCCCCTCTTCATGACCTCCATTTCATTGTATGTGAACCCCCCTCCTAATCTCCCTCTTCATGACCTCCATTTCTCTGTATATTTTCTGCTTTGCCTTGTTTTTTTCTTGGTGCTCTAGGTTCGTCTGGATCTGCTTCACTATTCTTATCGTAATATATATATATATATATATATATATAAATAAGTGGAGCAGGTTATATATCCCGTGTGATGGAAAATTGTTAATGGTGGCTCGACTTTTGGCTTTGACTGCCCTTTTTTATGAGGGTCACATGCATGGTTCGCTCTTTGGAGTGTTGGTTGTTCCCAAGGAAAATCAATTTGTTTTTTAAAAACCTGAATATGAGGTCCGTTGGATGCAATTGCATTTAAGGCTCTACTTTTATGCATATTGCAACCCCCCGTCACTATTGGTCCTTATTTTCCTATGGTTGATGGACCTTATCATTTGGGCGTGCATGGCTATTAAC
The DNA here is from genome assembly GCA_016081115.2 of Rehmannia glutinosa. Lineage (NCBI taxonomy): Eukaryota > Viridiplantae > Streptophyta > Magnoliopsida > Lamiales > Orobanchaceae > Rehmannia > Rehmannia glutinosa. The sequence goes on from CM071926.1 coordinate 77,463,213, forward strand.
CCGTCTCTGTGGTATTTTGGATCAAGGATTCAGTACCGATTCAGTTGAGCTTGGGCCATGCATCCCTATGATTATATTGCGATGTCGATGGGAATTATCTTTACTATATATATATATATATTTATAAATAAAAACAATAATAATAAATTAAATATATATATAATATTAATAATAAAATATATATTTAATATAATATACTAATTATATTTATATATTATAAATAGTATATATATATACTATTTTACTATATATATTATTTAATTTATCTTTCATTTTCTTTTCTTTTTTCCTTTTTTGTTGTTTCATCCTTGAAGTTTATCGTAACAATCGCTTTATGACTTGATGCGTTTTATTTTTGCAAGGTATGCCTTCTTTGAGTTGTAATTGTTTAGTTGAACTTTGTCTGATGTATTTGTTATTATGTTGACTCCTCTTAGTATAGAGTGTTTTGGGGTTATGTCCAAAACCTTTATTCCTTTTGTTTCAATTTGTAGGGCTATGCCCCGTTTTCTTGTACTTACCGTTTAATGAAATTTTTACATTTTATCAGTAGAAAGAGTTCTCATTCTGTCAATCCTTACTATGTCGGACTGGTAAGTTTTTCCGTCTTTGAGTCAAATTAAGTTGCGGGCTCAACTCTTTTGGTGGTGCCCTTCCGTCAATTCCTTTAAGTTTCGACCTTGCGACCATACCTCCGGAACCCAAAGACTTTGATTTCTCATATGGTGCCGGCGGAGCCCTAAAAGCAACATCCGCCGATCCCTGGTGGCATCATTTATGGCTGAGACTAGGATGATATCTGATCATCTTCGAGCCCCCAACTTTCGTTCTTGATTAATGAAAACATCCTTGGCAAATACTTTCACAGTTGTTCGTCTTTCATAAATCCAAGAATTTCACTTCGACTATGAAATACGAATGCCCCTAAAGCGTCCCCTCGTTAATCATTACTCCGATCCGAAGGCCAACGTAATAGGACCAAAATCCTATAATGTTATCCCATGCATATCCAGAGCGTAGGCTTGCTTTGAGCACTCTAATTTCTTCAAAGTAACAGCGCCAGAGGCACGACCCGACCAGTTAAGACCAGGAGTGCATCGCCGGCAGAAGGGACGAGACGATTGGTGAACACCAAAAGCGGACCGGCCGACCCAACCCAAAGTCTAACTACGAGCTTTTTAACTGCAACAACTTAAATATCCTCTATTGGAGATGGAATTACCGCATTTCTTGGCACGGACTTTCCTTCAATGGATCCTCGTTAATGGATTTAAATTGTACAAATTCTACCTATCAGAGACTCGTAGAGCCGGTATTGTTATTTATTTTCACTACATTCCCATGTCAGGATTGGGTAATTTGCACGTCTGCTGCCTTCCTTGGATGTGGTAACCATTTCTCAAGCTCCTTCTCAGGAATCGAACCCTAATTCTCCGTCACCTGTCACCACCATAGTAGGTGTAAGTCCAGCGGCTACGATAATCTAGAGGGGGTGAATAGATTATCTCCATCTTTTCGATTTTACCCTCTTTTTCGAACCGAATGCTCAAAGACAATAATAAAGGTGCGGAATGTAAACAACACACGTCGATTTAAAGAGGTTCAACCCACCTAGGGCCTAATCCTCTACCACCCCAAGTATATCAGGGATGGATTTCAAAAAGAAAAAGATTTTATTAATTTACCACAAATTAATACAACACCAACTTACAACAACATCTTGAAGAGCACCACACTCTTCTTCAACACCACCTTTGAGATTACCACAATCTCACTTGAAGATTACCACAATCTCCAAGCGGCACCTTGTGAAGATTACCACAATCTTCAACCTTGAAGAATACCAAATTCTTCAACACCTCAACTAGAAGATTACCACAATCTTCTTACACCTAACACCTAGATCACCCAAGTGTGTTCTTACCACAAGAACACTCACAAGGATATCTTGTGTTGAATGATTACCCAAATTCAAGATTACAACTCGATAATTGATAATACAATAGAGTGCAAGTGTAATCAAGAAAAGCCTAGACCTCAAGGATGTGAAAGTGAATAGCTAGGCAAATTACAACAAGAAATAAGACAATGTAAGAACAAGTGTATTCTTGAGTGTATCTTGTTGTGTTGTAGTTTTCTCTCTTATTGTGTTGCTTCAATTCTTCCTCTATTTATAGAAGATGTCTTGTACATGATAGGCTCCTCTTGGGGACATGAATGTAAAAAATTGCAAGACAATTGAAGAAAAGAGTGTTAGAAATCAATCCCACAAATTAAGGAAAAGATGTCTGTTTTGCACAACGGTTAGAATTTTTCTTTGTCAAAGCATAGGGCGACCGTCGCACGTAAATAGAAGTTTGAAACATGTCGAGCAAATTAACACAGGCGACGGTCGAAGGGCACCTCGACCGGTCGAGCCTATGTGCGAACGGTTTGCACTGATCAATTTTGAGAGTTCTCAAGTTTCGCATTTCACGAAACTTGTTCCCGTGTACGATCGCTCGCCGGTCGACGGTCGACCTCCTCAATGACAAGTTGTCCGATTTTTATCAAAAATAAACCTCAAGAAATACTCCGAAAAATTGTAAAAACATTTTAGACCGATCGGGAGTATTAGGACAACATTCGGGGACATAGTTTTGATGTAAAAACATTTTGATATAAAATCATTAAAAGCGTTGTCCATTTAAGTAAAAAAACAAACTTGAAGAAATACTCCGGAAAATATTAAAACCATATTAGATCATTTTGGAGTATTTGGACAACCTTTAGAAACATTGTTTTGGTGTAAAAACAAAATCATCAAAATCATGATAAAACCATTTATCAAACAATCTCCCCTTTTTGATGATTACAAACCAAAACAATTTAACAAGGCCGATTTTGAAAACAAATCAATTTTGAGAGGCGATTTTGAAAACAAAACAAGTTTTCCGGTCGAAAAATAAATATCCATTGAGAGCGACAATATTTCGCGCAATATAAGCACAAGGATGGAAGTTGAGATATACAAGCACATATAGCAAATGCTCCCCTATCAACATGCACAACAACAAGAATATAGAAGCAACTAAATCAAAAGCTAAAGCCTTAGCTTTTCAATATTGAGCTTAAGTTTCAAAACTTAAAAGCTCCCCTATCAAAGAGACATCATTAGAAACATGTACAAGTCCATACTACAACCAATGGACCACGATTTTTACAAAACCATAATGCACCAAGTGGACTAAATATGATCCACAACTTATGGCTTTATGAAGCCATAGCTTATAGCTTCTTTTCGTTAAGCTTATCTTAGCTTTTATTGAGCTAATGAGCTTATAACCTTTTCTCCCCTTTGGAATCATCAAAAAGAATGTTAGCACGATAAATACATCATATATTCTTATCAAAGTGCGCAAGTAAACCGATGTATCGAGCTATTTGAACATTGAAGCTTTTAAACCAAATAGGAGGGAAGAGTCGAATCATACGACTTGTAGAAGCTTATGAAAGATCATTTGACAAGCAAAACATGATCTCTATAAATATATAAGACTTTTGAAATCGAGAGAATCATGTAGGTGATGAATTTTTCATTGAAACATTTTATCAAACACTTGGCGGGCGTCAAAAGTTGAAAAAGATATATATAGCCCTTGTAAATGAAATCAAGCCAAGTTTTTCATCACCAAATACAATTTAACAAATATCATTCATCAACAATCAATAAGCTCATCACAAACATATATGCATTGCATCAAGAAAAATACATATAAGCCACAAACTCAAGGGTTCAACCCAATTGAGCTAAAGAGAGTGAAATTCTTACCATTCGATCGGTAAAGATGAGCAAAAATGATGATAATCGAGCTAGATAATCCCCAACATATGTAATGTATGCAACAAAACTCATTTGAAGTGAGTTGTGTGTGCAAATGACAAAGGGGACGAAATAGAGTTGAAAGGGCCAAAATGGCTAAGTAAAAAAAGAGACGCGTTTTAAGCCAAGAAATCACGGTGGGCGACCGGTCAAGGGCTAGGGCGACCGGTCGGGTGGTGGGCGACGTCGACCCTTGCCCCTGGCGACCCCACTTCTTCTTCTTCTTTGTTTTGCAAATACCGAGAAGTTTGATCCAAAATCCGATTTTTCGACCAAAAATCCGATTTTTCGCCCTAAGTTTTAAAAACGTGTAAAATGCAAACGTAAGCTTCATTCAATATGCATTATGTCATAAACAAGCTCGAAATGAGATAAAATACACGGTAAATGAACAAATGTCCGCGAGTTAATTTTGAGACGGATTTAAACACATCTCAAGTATTTGTTAAAAACGCAATCCCTTAGAAAGATTTTCGAATCTCAATATGTTTAGTTCGATTATGACGAACCATAGTTTGAATAATTTTGACCGGACTTGTTATCCCGAAAAATAAGAACGTTTTAAAGCTTTGGATACAACAAGTCATAAGAAGAAGTGCCTTTCAAATATTTGAAAATTTCTTTTAATGGCACTTTTAATGAGATTCGTTGGGATAATTTTTGAAGTCGAGCATATAGACATAAGGTATATGGAATGTCGAGTCTGTAGGAATAATACAAGAAAACATACCTCGAATTTGTTTGTCAACCGACATGCCTTTCTCAACCTTTGTTAATCTCTTCATTGGTAGCCATAGAGGTTGAGATGATTCTTCCTTCTTCAATGCCTAACTCCTTCAAGAGATCTTTTGAAATATAATCATCTTCTTGGCATTGAATAATTTGAAGTCCAAGCAATAAATTGAGCTCCCCATCATGCTCATCTCGAGTTCACCTAGTGTCAACTTAGAAAAATATCTTGCACAAATATTCATTAGTAGCACTAAACATATTCTCATAAATATGCACAAGTAGACAACCTTGCCCTTTTTCAAAACAAGAAGTGTACTATCAACTTTACCTTTTGAAAAAAACATTTTGCAAAAATAGCTAAGTCTATCAACCGTACAAGGCTTTTTATAAAAAATCAATTGGCCTAGAAAGATTTTAAACCCCGGTGGTTGCTTTACAAAGATTTCTTCTTGAATAAAACCATTGAGAAAAATTGGATTTAACATCCATTTGGTAAAGTTTGAAATTTTCTTAAAACAAGAATGTGCAAGTAAAATGCAAATAACTTCTAAAAGAGCTATGAGTGCAAATATTACATCAAAATCATTACCTTCTTCTAGAAAATACCTTCGAGCTACTAACCTCGCCTTAGTTCGACCAATGTTGCCTTGGTCATCGAGTTTGTTCCGGAGTGCCCATTTTGCATTTATAATCGTTTGTGATCAACTTCCAAGTATCATTTCCTTTTTAGCTCCTCTTGCAATTCTAAAAACCAATCTTCATCTTGAAGCATCAATTGAGGAATTTGTCTTCTTCATCACTATTGGGCATCCAAATGATCTAAGGTGTTCATAATAGAACATTTACATCCAAGTATTTGGAGTATTTTCTTTTCTACACAACTCAACAAACTCATTAAAGGCATTTCTTATATAAGCAAGAAAAATAGCCCAAGTGTAATAACATGCCTCAATTGTCAACCACAAAATATCTTGCAAAAGAGCATAGTAGTAAGAGACACTATATATATAGATCATGAAGCAAGAAACACATACTTGGCATTTAGAATATCATCAAGAATCTAATAAATCATGCAAGTTCAAATAAGCTTAAGAAAGCTATAAAAGGTCTCTTTTGAAATTTGAAAATCCGATAGCATATAGTTAAGACCTTATTTAAAAGAAGTATTTGAACAAGAGTTGACAAAGCAAATATGTGCAATCAAATATCGAATAGTGCCTTTCAAAAGAAATCTAAAAATCCTCTTAATGGCACTTGTATGAAATACTATGAAAAACAAGCACATAGGCACATGGCAATATATATATATCGAGTCTATAATAACACAAGTAAACGTGCACTCGATAATTTATGCCTTTCTTGACAAACGTAGATGGCTATTTGTGAAAAATGTAAATCCTACACAATTCTTAAAATAAATCTAGAACAAATCATTATGATAAAAGTGTAGGCTAATAGATATCACAAGTAAGCTCATGCCATAAAAATCCATAAGATATGATAAACCACTTGAGTCTAAAAATGCACAAGAGTTTTTTTTTTTTTTTTTTTTTTTTTTTTTTTTAAAAAAACATCATATAAGGTCTTCTTTTCAAAATATTTTAAAACCACAAATATATATTGAAGACCTTAATTTTAAAATAAATATATGAAAACTCATTTTGAAAATAAGACACAAATAAAAACATGCATAATAGACAAATAAAATGCATATTTGAATGGGAGATACGGGTTACCAATTACGCCATTTCCATGGGTTGTGCCGTTCCCATTGTTGATGATATCTTCCTTTGAGAAGTCATTTTGTTGATGATGACTTCTTTGATTACTCCATTTCAAGGTTTGTTACATTCCCATTGTTGATGGTCTCTTCCTCTTTGAAAATCATCTTGTTGATGATGTCTTAGCCATTTCCAAGGATTGTGTTCTTCCCATTTTTGAGTATATCCTCTTCTTGGAAATTTGCTTTGTCGAAAGTAGTTTCTCCTTCTTTGATCAAATGAAACGGTCATTTGATGCCTTCTTGGCGGTATGAATTTTCTTTGATCATTATTCCGCCGGGTACCTAATAAAACATTATTTTGTGGTACCCTCAAGTGTTGGGTCCTTTAGGATTAGCTTTGAGATTTTAGGTCTCCAATAATGATTAGAGCTATTTCTAGCCCGACAAATTTTACCGTATGACCCTTTTACCGCAATAAAAGCACGTAATAATTTTAGGAGCATAATGACCAATGTGCTTAGAGACTTGATTCTTTTTCATGTGATTGACACCCTTAGGCTTATGATCAAGTTCTAGTTTCGATTTATCACAACAATCAACAATATCGGTCATCTTAGCGGTACTCAAGTTGGATTTAGATAAATCATTTTTAAGCAATTTATATCCTTAACAAGAGTACTATTTTCTATCTCAAGGTTTCTAACCTTATCAAGAGTGGTGGTGTGAGCACATGATAGTGATTCATAGGAAGTAAATAAACTATCCTTATCATTTTTCAAAACAATGAATTCATTTTTCAAATTTTTGTATTTAACAAGTAAGTTTTGGAATTCATCTTGTAGCTCATCATAATAATTTTGTAAATCACTATATTCATTTTGCAATTCATGGTCATAAGAAGTAGAGGGTTTAGAACTAACCTCGTTTTCTTCTTCGATGCCCATGAGGCATTGTTCAACTTGTTCATCATGGGAGGTTGTAGAAGGCTTATCCCATGTTGTTGGATTTGATGTTGTATCCATTTGTGAAGTAGATGCTTTTGAGTTGCTCCTTTCATTTGCATATACTTCATAGATGGCTTCTAATTTTGCCATACTTCATGTGCCGATTGAATACCTACAACATGATCAAATTCCAAAGTGGTAAGTGAACAAAGTAAAATATTAAGAGCTTTACCATTTAAAGAGATGATTTTCTTCTCTTCATCATTGAGCTTTTGAAGCCTTTTGAGGTGTGTGGTGTATCTTTCATAGGAATGGTTTCTCCATTAATGACGGTGTTCCAAATGTCAAACCCGCAACCTTGTAAGTAGCATTCCATTCTTTCTTTCCAAAATATAAAATTTTTGGAATCAAACCGAGGTGGCTTGAAGGTGGAGGTGCCGGATAGATGAGCTTCGTTCAGTAGCCGACGATCGTTTCTCTTCACTCGCGATGTGAAACGAGCTTGCCAAAGAGTTTGGCTTTGATACCACTTGTAAGTCCAAGACTACGATAATCTAGAGGGGGTGAATAGATTATCTCCATCTTTTCGATTTTACCCTCTTTTCGAACCGAATGCTCAAAGACAATAATAAAGGTGCGGAATGTAAACAACACACGTCGATTTAAAGAGGTTCAACCCACCTAGGGCCTAATCCTCTACCACCCCAAAGATATCCGGAGGGATGGATTTCAAAAAGAAAAAGATTTTATTAATTTACCACAAATTAATACAACACCAACTTACAACAACATCTTGAAGAGCACCACACTCTTCTTCAACACCACCTTTGAGATTACCACAATCTCACTTGAAGATTACCACAATCTCCAACGGCACCTTGTGAAGATTACCACAATCTTCAACCTTGAAGAATACCAAATTCTTCAACACCTCAACTAGAAGATTACCACAATCTTCTTACACCTAACACCTAGATCACCCAAGTGTGTTCTTACCACAAGAACACTCACAAGGATATCTTGTGTTGAATGATTACCCAAATTCAAGATTACAACTCGATAATTGATAATACAATAGAGTGCAAGTGTAATCAAGAAAAGCCTAGACCTCAAGGATGTGAAAGTGAATAGCTAGGCAAATTACAACAAGAAATAAGACAATGTAAGAACAAGTGTATTCTTGAGTGTATCTTGTTGTGTTGTAGTTTTCTCTCTTATTGTGTTGCTTCAATTCTTCCTCTATTTATAGAAGATGTCTTGTACATGATAGGCTCCTCTTGGGGACATGAATTTACGTAAAAAAAATTGCAAGACAATTGAAGAAAAGAGCTGTTAGAAATCAATCCCACAAATTAAGGAAAAGATGTCTATTTGCACAACGGTTAGAATTTTCTTTGTCAAAGCATAGGGCGACGCCGTTTACGAAATAGAAGTTTGAAACATGTCGCAAACAAATTAACACAGGCGACCGGTCGAAGGGCACCTCGGCCGGTCGAGCCTATGTGCGAACGGTTGACTTGATCAATTTTGAGAGTTCTCAAGTTTCATTTCACGAAACTTGTTTGTTCCTGTCGCTCGGTCCCGTCGACCGGTCGACCTCCTCAATGACAAGTTGTCCGATTTTTATCAAAAATAAACCTCAAGAAATACTCCGAAAAATTGTAAAAACATTTTAGACCGATCGGGAGTATTAGGACAACATTCAGGGACATAGTTTTGATGTAAAAACATTTTGACATAAAATCATTAAAAGCGTTGTCCATTTAAGTCGAAAACAAACTTGAAGAAATACTCCGGAAAATATTAAAACCATATTAGATCATTTTGGAGTATTTGGACAACCTTTAGAAACATTGTTTTGGTGTAAAAACAAAATCATCAAAATCATGATAAAACCATTTATCAAACATAGGCTACTATCCTACCATCGAAAGTTGATAGGGCAAAATTTTGAATAATGCATCGCCGGCACGAGGGCCATGCAATCCGTCGAGTTATCATGAATCATCGCAGCAACGAGCAGAGCCCGTGTTGACATTAATTTTATCTAATAAATGCATCCCTTCCAGAAGTCGGGGTTTGTTGCACGTATTAGCTCTAGAATTACTATGGTTATCCGAGTAGCAAGTACCATCAAACAAACTATAACTGATTTAATGAGCCATTCGCAGTTTCAGAGTATGAATTAGTTCATACTTACACATGCATGGCTTAATCTTTGATACAAGCATATGACTACTGGCAGAATCAACCAGGTAGCATTAATTCCTCATCGACGCTGGCACCGTATAAGCCAAGCCACTAGGACTCGTCCAAAAGGTGCACGACCGTCATTCGCACAAAGCGTAGAACACTTGATTAAGGGCAAATAGAGGCCGAGTGACTCATACCTGCAAGGTTTTCCATATCCGAGAGATCGAGCACGTCACCATGGGCCAACAACCCAAGTATGCATACGCACGCATGAGACGTGGAACACAGCGGGTGCTTCGAGGTTCACCCTACACCGCACCCTCATAGGGCACATCACAAGGTGAAAATGGGACATTGGGACCGAACAATGCCTTCACGATAGGTATAAAACACAGGAAACCGATATCGTCCAAGACATAAAGATGCTTGGACTAACAACTGATTAGGCAAACATGACACGTCGTCGCTGCCCGAGCAGGGATCCGACATGCCCATACAAGTCAATCGCCACTCACGCACCATACATATACATAACTGGCACAAGCAAGCCATGACCCGCCACCCAATGACACATTTAAGCATCACGGACAGCAAACAACAGCAAGCACGACCAAGCATGCCCCACAAGGCACGAGGGTTTAGGTAGGAGCCCATGTTGCTTTTGTCAGCCTTGCTTCGTTGCTCAAAACTATCTCGTCGCGCCAATAATTCACCTTTGCAAGAAACACACCTTGTCATGCTCGCCCGAGTCCCATAGGGTCAACAAAAGCTCACACAGCTGCGCGTCGCCCTTTCAAGCAACCCATCGGAAGATCTAGCTCGTTTCTCACCCAAAGCAATCCCGAACCCACGACCAACCAAAGCACTACAGACTCCTACCGGGCACTGGTATAAATACGAAACTAAAAGGACACAAAAAGAACGGTTTCAAACGTAGCAGTTTCCACAGATGGATTCTTGAGAGTATTACGGGTAAGTTAACAAAGAAGTTACAAGGATCACACACCAAGCACAACAAAAATGGCGGACATACAGGGCGAGATTCAGACGACTGACGACGAGATGAAGAGACAGAGAGAGAAAATGAAAGATTGGACACCAAAATGCAGAATAGCGTATTTTCAGGGGAAAAGTAAAAAAAAGAGCGTAAAGAAAGTAATGAAAAAGGTAGAAATGGGATATGTTGGCATTATTGGGATACGGTCCAAAATGAGGGTATTTTGTGTAATTTCCCCTTTAGGAATTAGGACTGAACCAAATCGTGTAATTTCCTACAATATTTTATTTGGAATTACGACATCATACTATATATATGACACTTGATGAATTGAAATATAAGATGAAATACCTTACAAGACTTTAATGCATAAATATGTATATAACTTGAAACACTATAATTTTTTTGAAACACTATAAAAATTTCCCAAAAACTCCTGTCAGACCGTCTAACGAGTCTTTTCTGTTAGACGGATCCAACCCAACCCAGATTTTTTCGTAATTTTATACACCGGTAGCATATTTATAATATTCTGGGACAGTGCATCCGAAAAGTATTAGTAGTTCCTCGAAAAAATATTTGTGGTTCCCTGGAGAGTATTTTAGTAGTTCTCCTAAATATAATTAACATTTTCTCCCGAAAAGTATTAATAGTCCCTTGAAAAAGTATTAGTAGTAACGATGAAATGTATTAGTAATATGCTTGAACAGTTTTTTCAGTAATTCTCTTGAAAAATATTTATTTTTTCCATCAAGAGTATTAGTATTCCTACTAAAACGTATTAGTAGTCTTATTTAAAAGTATTATGTTTTACGATTAAATGTATTTTAGTATTCATCTTGAAAAGTAATAGTTTTCCTCCTAAAAAGTATTAGTAGTTCCCCAAAAGTATTAGTTCTTCCCCAAAAATATCGGTAGCCATCCCTGAAAAATATTTGGTAGCACCCTAAAAATATTAGTTTTTCCTCCGAAAAGTATTCGTAGTCCTCCTAAAATGTATTAGCAACTCTCCTAAAATGTATTAGCAAGCGCCAACGGATGTGGTATTGGTAATTGTCGCGGGCTATTGGTGGTCCGGACGAATCGGATATTTGGATCCGTCTAACAAATTAGATCCGTTAGACCATCCGACAGAGACTAACCATAAAAATTTTCGAAACAAATTTATATAAGGCAAAAGATAATGCCTTGGCGGTAGAGGTCATATATAGTATGATGTCATAATCGTATACATAACAATTATATAATTGAGGTCCCCTGGTAATGCATTAGGCATTAGATGATTGAGGGATTCCCTATCATCTCCACATAAATTAAAGGGCATATATGAAAATATGATTAACTTGAAATTTTCTCGATCCAAGATTATTCCGCGTGGGTAGCGAATCCAAACGTGTTCGCCAAGGAAAGTGTGTTTGATCTTAGGTAAAACTATGATATTCCATTGTTAATTTGTCCCACCAAGGAATGTATGAGCTATGTGAAGGACGATTTTGTACGAGTTTTTTTAGATGGATTTTGTAACATTTCGAAATTAAGCAAAGAGGTATAGCCAATTGATAAGCAGACTTCATTGTAAAAATGTCTTCAGTATCGTTAGAATATGTATGACGAGCAAATAATAAAGTAATTAACACCTTGGATAAAAAAATAAAAACTTAGAATAATAAATTTGGTATAATCAAATAAATATTTCAGAAGGGTTTTAGAGTTTCTCATATTTAATTTTAGAGAAAGAAATAAGGTGGCGGATACATTATCAAAGCACAAGGTCTTTTATATACTTGGTTGACTGTAGTTCCTAATTTTATTATTGACTTGCTTACTAAGGACTATATACACATATATGTTGACTTTAACATTTTCGTTTAATTGACCAGTTTCCATTTTCGGGGTACTCTTTTTCCCATTTAAAGGGTTTTTCCTTCCAGGTTTTATGATTGGGTTTTAAGTTTTAACGAGGCCCCGCTTTTTTTTTGCACGACTTTGTGTTCATCATTTCATTTCTCTAGTTGTTCGATGTTGTGAACAATTCGAGATCTCTCTCTCTTTTCAAATTTATATAATCTTTTATAATCTAAACAAGATAAAAAAATAAAAAATAAAAAAGCATCATTAGCAAATCTAAGGATGATACGTTTAGATTAATCGACTAGAGAATTGCATACTAGATATACATTTATTTTCAGCATTCACAATGATTTTTTCAATTTACTTAATATTATAATGGTACTTATTTTAAGAAAGCTTGCACATATACGCTAGTGGAACTTTAACATTATATCACTACTTATTACAACAATGTTATATTTTTAGACATATAGCTATGCCTATTTTGCCACAAAGAAATTTGTATGTATTGGCCTGCCTTCAGGACCGACAACTTTCCCCACAAACTAATACGGGTCAATATTCCAATGCACTTTGTTCTCACTCACATGCTCTCTTGGAGCAGCTTCCAAGATCACCCATCATATACTTTCTCCAAGTCAAGCACACTTAACTATTAAATTTTTATGTGATTAACACCAAAAAAGAAGATGAATCTTGTTGGTATAAGTAGTATCTATCAAATCTTTTAAATACTTATTGACTGTACAATCTACAACCTTAGAATTCTCCTCTTTTTCAGGTGTGAGATCAAGATCATTCATGTTTACCTCTACTTAGAAACCTGCTAAGAGTCGCTCCTTTTTCGTGCCTCTTTTGCACCGACGACCGCTCCCCGCCTTATCGACCTTGGTCGTCACATACCCACCTACTTCTACTTGGTTAGTCCTCTCGCGAACCACACCTGTACTATGGTGGGTCCTGCTCTGATACGAAAAATGCAATACATATTCAATATTTATACTCAAATCATATCAATTGAATTTAAAATATCTTTTTGAAGTCATACCATGAATAATTGACTAGAAACCCTAGCAACAAAATACATATAAGAAACCCTAACATCCTTACCTTCAAATCTTTCAAACTGCTCTAATTATTTGAAGGCACTTAGGAGGGATGAAGAGTGACTCATTTTGGTTCTTCTCTTTCTTTCCATTATTCATCTTATTTTTATTTTGAATAGGAAATGAGAGGATTTGAGATGATGAAGAAAAAAAAAAACGCGGGATATTGGAGAGAAGAGGTGCGGGGTGGGTGGGGGTGGGGTGGTGGGAGAAGAGAGGATAAAATCTACGAGTAATCTCTCATTTTTCTAAATCTCAAATTTAAATAAGAAATAATAATTATTAGGTAAACTGATATACTAGATTTCTAGTAAGAATGAAACTACTACAATTTGACTTCCAACAATCCCAATTAAAATCTAGAAAAATATTTTAATCAATAAATAATTGGTATGTGTTTTGCATGTATTTTGGGCTTAATTGTAGTTAGAATTAGTTGTTGTGCATGCATTACTTAAGTGAAAAGGGCTTTATTTCTGTTTTTTGGAAAGGTATTACGCTTTGCTTGTTTTGTACGAATTTATTGATATTTGTAGCATTTTGGGTGACAATTCGGAGCATTGTGGTAAAGGACCACCACTACTTGAAGTAACATACGGTGTTTGGAGTTGAATCGAGAAGAAGTCAGACGAATCGGGCGAGAAACGGAATGAAACGAGCATCTATCAGCTCCCAGTGAAAAGACGGGCGGGGCATGCGTCCATAGACGACCGTACGCCACCGAGTGAGACTCGCCTCCCCGTGCGCCCTTCAACGAAAAGAAAAGTTCCTACGGTACCCCGCATGGGTTGGGCGTGCGCTAGGTGCACACGGCCCGTGCGCTGTGCGGGAAAACAGAGTTTGACAGATGCTCAACTAGGTTTTGACCCAAACGAAGTACAAATAGAGCGGAGGCGACCACAAACAAATGGAAACGACTTTTGCCCTAGAACACGGAGAAAAGAGCAACCTTATACCGAAGGATTGAAGAGATTGATCGAGGTCGCAACCACACGCTTTGAGGATTGAAGATAGATCGAGAGATCGTCAACATCCTGAGTTTACTCATTCCATCGTATCATTTACTTTTGATTAGTTAGATATGAACTTGAATAATTTATCTATGGATTATTTATTTTCTATGTCTTGCTAAACATCTTGTGATTCCTGGGTTGGGATTAAGTTAATGGATACTTTTATTAGATGATTAATTGCAATTGAAGTTATTATTTTCCAACCCTATTCGAGTACTTTGTTTTAATTATTGTTTTATCAAAACGTGTTTGGTTTAAGTTGCTTTGATGTATTGAATCATAATTCGAGAGAAGAGTTTCAATACTAGATCGTGAGTAATTGACATGAATATAATAATTTCAAAATGGTATAATAATATCCAGTTTCCCAATATTTTAAAGAAGGCATCAAAAGACTCCAAATTCGCTAACTTCTCCGCCTTCATGCAAAAACTAGATGAGTGAATCATCCAGAGTACAAAATGTACAACTAACAACTATTACTTCGATCACCCGCACAATACAATTAAAAGATTATAACTCAAAAGCAAAGTAATTCAAATTTTAAAGGCATGCATAATAAAATACTCGAAATAAATATATCTAACAATTTTAAGTATTCAATAATATTAGAGGAAATCTTGACCAAGACATGTATAATAATATTGTTTATTTCAAATACACCTTGCATAGGTGTAATACATCCATTTAAACACCACTAATTAGCTAGTAGGGAGAAAATAAAATAAGATGTAGGGAAGCTAATGGTAATGCGGTTTGATGCACAAGCATATTAATTAATAGCAAAAAGCCAATGCTAGCAAAAGGTTCAACACTTAACTAACTAACAATGTGAATCGGAAGATAAAGAGCATCATGATATGGTAAAAGAATATGAGCGAGAAGAGCACTTACTTGTAGATGCAACAATTTCAAACGTGGTAAGTTTGCCTCTAGAAATTGGATAAGGGTTTATCTCTAGCCCAATGACAATTGTACCTTCCAACTATGTGGTCAACACGGCATGAATATTTGGCATATACATGATGCTCCTTAAAGACAACCCGTTTTTTGGTGAGTTAGCGGTGACACTGGGTTTTTTTGGCGAGATTTTGAGTGGAAGGATTTTGAGACCGGTTTGTGAAGTTTTATTGAGAAAGGGTTTGCGAAGAAACCAATTAGCGCGAGAGAATCACTACAAGAAAAATGATTTATAATGAGGGGAAATTTCATCATTATATGCCTAAAACCCATCATTAAAGACTTTCAATGACGGGGAATTTACCGTCATGGTCCCCTCATTATTGCCCTTCTAGGTAAAAGTTTATAATGACAGAAATAAATCCTGTCATTATTGTTCTAATATATTTAATGACGAGTTTATACCGTCATTAAAATTAAATTTCAATTATGTCTAATTTCATCATTATTACTATTATTTGCCCCTCATTAAATAATACTTTAATGACAAATGTCTCCTCATTATATAGTCATTTCCCCTCACAAAATGTTGTTTTATTAATAAAATTTACTATCATTATTAGTTATTAGCTTTGTCATTAAAATTACAATTTATTTTTTATTACGAAATTTAAATCACTATTTTTATAAATTTCTCAATGCATAAAAACGCATCATTACAAATAAATATTAACAATCGCATCGAAATCCATTCATTTATTCAAAATATACACAATAGTAATTTATTCCAAAACATGAGTTTCACCTCGATGGATAACTAAAATATTCACTATTATCTACTCCATGGTGTACAAATATATTTCAGCGTCATAAAGGCAAATCACTCGACTGCTTCAAATACCATGTACAAATTTCCTAATCACTCGACTGAGAACTTTCTCCCCTCAGAAAACTTATAATTCTAAAATTTAATGCTTACCTGGAAAGTGTAGCTATAGGGAAATGTCCCACAAATTTGAAAGGCACCCAACTGCCCTAAGTTCCATAATTGAGTATGTTATTTTTAACTACTAAGCTACAACATCCTTGTTAATACTTCCTACTTGTGATTTTTATCTATAAGTTGACATGCATTTTAACTTGGAAATCCCAACACATCTATATAAATGGTGACTCATCTTACAGCGTCAATCAATCATATGTTACATAGAAAAACAATAAACAAATTTAGGCGGAAAGGTTAAACCATGGTACTTACATATTTTTATTGTACTTCAAGAGCCAATTTTTCTTGTACTTCTGGAGCCTTGTACCCTCTTGTAGCAACATATACAGTCCTGTATTTACAATACAATGAACATGACTGTCAAAAATAGAAAAAACAATAATAAGGATATTTAATTATAAGATTCTAGAATATTTATTTCATACCATCAAAAACAATATAGTAGGTGTGTCACTGAATGCTACTCTAGCCAATCCAAAATTATATAAATAAATAAATTCATGCATTCTCCCAAAGGAAGAGTTGAAGTAACATATAAATAAAGGACTGAAACTACAGATTAAAAACATCTAAGGGTATCTCTTCAAACACAACGTGATTATTCCAGCAAAACATGTCAAAGCACTCGTGAATTTATGAGGCTTTAAGTTGCAATGACACACATAAAAAATAAAGACCAAGGAAAGTCAAAAACTTATGGTCCTCAAATCAAACCCCTATGATTACTCAAAATTATGATTGGACAATTCAACAAATATATAGATAGAAACACGCATTTTGCGAAATAAAGGAGTCTCCTATTCCATCTTGAGAGCATGGGATTACATCACGAATATGACTGACTGTATTTACATGGATTTTTCAGTAATCTTATCATCAATTTATTTTTCTTTCTTTTCATTATCAATAAGAACATGTTATGAGATATTCGAGACACGATGGATTGCCTGCAAGCATCCTCTTAACACACAATTACATATGAGGTTTTTTTCTTTCAAAATCCTCAACTTCAACTAATATAGTGAAGAAAATCTGAAAAATCAAGTTTATAATTTGCATTTGCCTACAAAAATTGGTTTAGGTCTCAATGATATACATTAGCTGCAACAAAGAGCTTTAATCATTAGATATTTCCACAAACTCACCATGAAAAACTACACAGCGTTAACCATTAAGTGAATGCCAGGCCTAAGACAAGATGATCACCAAAAACCAAAGACATCATTGCCACTACAACATCAACATTATTTCTCAAAAATCATCTAGCTTTAGGCCATAGTTTAAGGTTGCATAAAGAACCTCATTCATCAAAGAAGTATACAACTTTACAAAAAAACAGACAAACAATTTGCAACCAGGATCAGACAGGAAAGCCAAGGACAGGTAAAATGCAAACATACGATAAATCACGTAGTAAAATGCAAACATACGATACAAAGCATAAAACGGAGGGGACAAAAAATCAGAAACACGAAGTGGCAAAAATCAGAAACACAAAGTGGTAAAATGCAAACATACGATAAAGCCAGGAAAACCAGAAACATCCAAACCCATTTCGGTATCACACTATCAGTAGCCCCACACAAGTAAAATGCAAACATACGATACACAAAATAAGGTCCTAAAATCACGACAAATGAATACAAAGCATAAAACGGAGGGGACAAAAAATCATACACCTTGGCTGCAAATTTCAAATCCGATCTCCTCGCACTAGCCGAGTCCACACATTCGGCACAAGCTCGTCACCTCCGCCAAAATCAAAAGCACGAGAATCGTGAAAGCCCCATGATAAATCACGAGCGGCAGGTCACGAACACGAAGAGAGTGGCCAAATGGTTAAAAACCGAACCCTAGAAATAGCAAAGAAGAACTAGGAATACCAATTTATAATCAAATCCTCTACAAAAACCTAATTAGGGCTGTGCAAATTGAAAGAAATACATATCAATTTACAATTTAGGCTGTGTGAAAATACATACCTTAACCTCGTAGAGAGTCGATCGAGATTCGAGAGACAGAGAGGCGAGCGAGAGCGAGAGAGAGAAGAAAGGCGAGAGAGCGAGAGAGAGGCGGCGAGACACTACGAGGGATGAAAGAATGAGGAATTGAGGGTTCTCTGTTCAGTGAGTGTGAGTCTCGAGGGAAAGTTTTAAAAAAAGTGATTTTTGACAAAATAAAAAGTGCTTTTCGTTGTCTTATTTCATTTCAAATCGGTTTTTTTTTGAAGCAAAAATTTCTTCTTTTATTATGAGTTGCTATTAAAAAAAAATGTTATCTATAATTTTAGCGATTTGATTTGATATCCTGCCGCTAATAAAAACATTAAATTTCAAAAATTAGTTTATCTAAATAATATAGCAACGGATATTGATATCTGCCGCTAGACTTTTCTAATTTATTTATAAATTTGGCGGATTTGATATCCGTCGCTAAAGTTTTCTCGATTCATTTATAAATGTAGCAACGGAACTAATTATTTAGCAACGACTTTTGTATCCATCGCTAAATTGATAATATTTCGCAAATATTTTTCTTAAAAACTTGGGAAAAACTTTAGCGACGGATTACATCCGTCGCTAAAATGTTAAAAATTTAACAATATAGCTACGAATTTAATATTCGCCGCTAACTTGCTAATATTTTAGTTATTTAGCAACGGAATCTATCCGCCGCAAAGAAATTTCCTGGATTTTCAAATTTTAGTCACTTTATTAGCAACGGATTTTAAATCCGTTGCTATATAATTAATAAATTATTTTTTGGTTTAATTTTTGCTATTATTCCGTCGTTGATCCGTTGTTATTTGCGACGGCTTTTGTCCGTCGCTAATATCCGCTACTAAGTTTCATTTGAACTATTTATTTATTTTCTTGGTTTTTTCGTTGCGAACCGTCGTTGATCGTCGCTATTAGCGACGGATTATGTCCGTCGCTAATATCCGCCGCTATTTGGTAGATTTCTTGTAGTGGCGGGGCGGGCTTGCTAGCCCGCCGTAAATTAAAAAAAAAAAAAAGAAAAATAGATAAAATAGATAAAAAGAAATAGTATAATCGATATTTTATATTTTTATCTCTTATAAAAGTATATATAATATTTTTATAAAATATATATTTTGTTATCCATTAGTATATTTAATTCATTAAAATTAAAAATATAAATAGAAAAATATTTTTTTCATTTTTTTATTTTTTTAATTAATTTTGGCGGGTCACGCTTTGCCCAAGCCATGACCAAGGTGGGGTGGGTTGGGCTATGGTTTTCTTGGCCCGCCCGCCCCGCCAATTGTAGGGTTTTGGCGGGTCATGGTCGGCCCACCGCCCGAAGCCCGTTCGACAATGACTCCAGGGTATAATGCAATGATTTTATAAATATGAAGGGGATTTTGAAATTATTTTGCTTATGAAGGAGTTAAACGTTAGATAAAATAAAACCTTAGGGTATTTTTGTAATTTCAAAAAATAGTTGGGTTATTTTGTAATTAGGTCAAACCTCAAGGTACTTTTGTAATTAACCCTTTATTTTAGAGTAATAATAATTGAGTTTTAACATCTATAATTTAACTAAATGATGTTAATAGTGATGTTATAAACAAATATAAGGTGGTCAAAGACATCTGTTGGAATAACCGATCATGATGTTATAAACCAAAAAAGGGTGATCAAAGACATCGACTCCTAAAGATGATGTGTAATAGCGAAAAATCCGCTCATACACACGCTTCACTTAAAACATGATGTTGTATAGTGTAAGACATCATGAAATTCATGAAAACGATGTCTTTTAAGCGATGTCTTTGACCGGATTTCTTGTAGTGACATTTAATCGAGTGATTGTGTGTGTGCTTTAGATCATGTGCGGGAAATCTTGAAATGTGAGAAAGCGAAGCATACGAAGAGGGGGCGGCTCGTAAGACGCACGCGTTCGCCACTTGCACGATGCAAATGAGAAGAATATGGCCTTTGACCGACGTGTGACTTCTACGCTAGAGGCATTCAAAGGAGGGTCGAATTTATGCGAGTTGGAATGGCAAGGAGAAAGGCATAAAGAGGTGTAACACCTCACTTTCGGGAACCGTGATCGAGTATACAGGCGTCAAGCTATAGACGTTAAACTTACCGCTTGTTGGGAGGCAACCCAACGATTTGCTGTTTTATTTCTTCCCATGTTTTTTTCCCTTTGCTAAGTTAGGATTTTTTTAATGCTTTTATAAGTTAGGATTTTTTGCTTTCCTTAAAAAAATGGAAAAATTTCGAAGTTTGGTGCGGCATCCCGCACGGGCAGGGCGTGCGCCATGCGCACGGCCCGTGCGTGCTTAAGGAATTGGGTCCGAACTCACAAAGACCAAGACGCGGGCAGGCGGGCGTGCGCCATGCGCGCACGGCCCTTTGTGCGTGTTACAGATTTCTAATCGGGCCTTCAACACCCTCGCACGGGCAGCCCGCGCAGCGCATGGCCCGCGTGCGTCTGTCGGCAGAGACAACAATAAGGTCGCGCAGAGTTCATTTCTTTCTCACTTTCAAACACCTCTCACACACGGGCACATAAGAGCTCCTCTACCTCTCAAAATTTTCGAAGATTACACTTGAAATTTCACTGCAAATTCATTACCCACACTACTCACACACGAATTGGGGTCTCAAACTTGATTTAGAGAGAGATTTTGTTTGAAAAGAGCGCCTAGGGTTCCTACTTCGCCCCTTTCCTAATTTACGAGAATTCTGGTAAGTATTTCAAGTTTTCTTCAAATTTCTTGTAGATTATGGCTTAGGGATATATGTGGTGCTAGTTTTGATGAATTCCGCCATGTTTTAGCTTGAATTATTCTAGGGGGTATTTTATCAAACACTTTGTGGGGTAGATGAATTGAGTATATGTGGTTAATATAAAGATGAATTATGCATGAGCTTGATTATTTAGGGTGTTAGTGACTATGATTCTCTGCAATTACATTGTTGGGTAGGTGCGAGAGCTTAATTGTGATTAAATTGTAGGGAGGAGACATTATACGTTATTTGATTTAATTGTATTGAATCCATCATGTTCTTGTTATACTTGGCATGTTCAGAATCTCACATTTGTTTTGCTAGGTACAGACTTGAGCTAATAGCTGACCGAAGGAACCAACAAGGCCGGGGTAGACGCAGAGGGAAGGGCAGCCGACGACGGAGCCACACCTGCATGCCCCAAAGCTTATGGGCTTCTTCTAACTGAGGCTGATGACCTGGAGAGATGGAGTGGTTGGTCACTAGCTCATTTACAGCTACAAGATATGCTGACGACAAGTGTACCCGAGCTCTTGGGATACACCATGACGTTTGGCAGTTATTTGAATGGGTTGGGTAGACCGCGTTCATGTAAGGGCGGTGGCCGACTTATAAGAGGCTAGCGCTTGAGTTCCTTAGCACGCTTGAAATATACCAAAGGGCAGGGAACTCCGAGCCCATTGAGATCCAATTTCGGCTAGGTAACGAGATAAGGCGCATCTCTATCGCCCAGCTCAAAGAAATTTTTGGGGTACCTACTGACGCCCCTTACAGACCAGCAGCACCCTATAACCAGTATGACTTCTGGCGATTGTTGGTTCAGACGCGAAAACCAGCCCGATGCTCTATGAGGCGCGCTCATCCAAGGCCTCATCACTCCGAAACCCAGTCTTCCGCTATATCCATAAGGTCATCGCACACTCGTGCCCGACACAATAACGGGGGCATGAAAGTACGTGAGCTATACCTACTGTGGTGTATGCTAACCCGTATCCCCTTCAACACGGCAGCACATTCTGTAGAACACGCCGACTATTTGATTAAGCAGTCTGTGGGTACGATACTGAATGGGGGAATGATAACCCCCATTGCTCGGCATTTTTGTGTCGATATGAGCGGCTTGGAGCCCATTGAGGGCAGTCAGAGAATTAATATGCATGCCCTCCGCCAAATGAAGATCCTAATAGAAGAAGAGAACATAACCTTCTTCCAACAAAGGGTTGGACCTGCCTTTCCACTTCCTAACCCACAGCTCACATCTGTGGTAGAAAATGAGAATAATTGGCTAATGAACTTTGAGGCGCATACTAGGGTCACGGAAGCCATGCTTGCACGGAAAAGGGGGAGTGTAGTCGGGTTGCCCGATGAGGATGAATTGGCAATCGTGGCGATGGAGTTGATCGGCAAGAGAGAGCTTTTGAGCCAGGTTTCCAGCAGGGGGGTTTTGAGCAAGGTTTCCAACTAGGGAGGCCCGACATACCGGAAAGCTCTCACCAAGGTGAGGAGCGTGGGGGACAAGCTTATCCGGACAGACTGTTTGCTCTTGAGGAGAGCATGAGACAGCACCGGGACAATTTCTGGCAGCACCAGGATGATTTCCGGCAATACCGAGATGATTTTTGATATCACCAGGATGAGTTTCGTGCATTCAGAACGGAACAAGAGCAGAGGTATCAGGCCCAGGAGCAGCGGGAATTGGAGATGTTGCACATCTCCCAGGGCCACTTTCCGCCGCCACCCCCACAGTGAGACAGGTCCATTCCACACTTTTCTTTGAAATTCTATCTTCTCTTCTATGCGCTATAATTTCATTCAAGTTTGGGGGGAGAGGTAGTATTTTGATGGAATGGTGTGGCGATTTTTGCATTCATATAGTTGCATGTAGAGCATATAGGTTGCATTGCATTAGATGCTTGTTTTTTATTTTAGCACGTTTATTGCTTTAGCACGTTTATTGCTTTCTTAGGTGTTTTGGGAGTGAGTTGACCGCTATCATGTGCTTGTTGTGATCTTGGGAACATTTGTTGAACAACTTATGTTGTTTTGAATTGGGTGTTGAGCGTGAGTTGACCGGGTTGAGAATAGATGATATGGAGCATGTGAATATTGAAATCATGGTTGATATGCTTTGAATTACGCAATTGCAAGCCTGTGAGCTTTTTGAGCCTTTACTGCTTTCATTATATGCAGTCTTGTTTGTGATTGAGTGTGTCATTCATGTTGATATGAATTCTAGAACTTGCTTTGGTATCTCTGTAGAAGTCACATGTTGTATACAATTTATGAAGATGATTTTAGGCCATTTTTGTTAAGCCTTTCAAGCCTTTTGCCTACCTACTGACATATAATTTCCCTAGTTAGCCAATTTGAACCTATTGCCTTATTTTTTGATAGCCACAATTCAAGCCGTAACTTGATATATCTGTTACCCTAAACTTGAGCATATAACATTGAGTATGGGGATTGAATAAGGTTGAATAGGAGGATATCGAGAAGTTAGATAATGGTGTGCATGTCGGATGTTGGGAATAAAAGAAGGAAAGGAGAAAAAAAGGAGGATATACTCAAAAAAAAGGGTCGGAAAAAATCGAAAAATCGAAAAAGAAAAAAATCGACTGCCTAAGTGAGTTGGCCGGAATTGAACTTATAGGCTGAAAGTTATAATGTAAGGCGAAAGAAAGTAGAGTATATGCAAAAAGGAGAGAAGAGAGATGTGATAAGAATAAGAAGTGATTGCGGTAGCATGTTTGATTTAAATAAGAATACTTAATTGAGAAAAAGATGCGCTTACCAGTCTATACGCTTAAGTTTGAGTCACTTTCTCCATATTTCCCTACCTTAACCAAAGAGCCTTCATTACAACCAAAAGAAAAGTCCTTTCTGATTTATGAATTGCATACAATCGAGTGGCGGAGATGTGAGACGATTTGCAAGCCTATGGTAATTCTTCAACATTGATATGACTTGAGCGAATACATGTCCCTTATTATTCTAGAGAGGAGAGTATACACTTTGTCCATGAGAGGCGTGATTTGAAGTATTTGTCATGGTTTTAGTTGACTCGTGCTCTGTGTTAGAATTTGAAGCTTGGTTGATTTGTTGCTTGACGTCTATAGATAAACGACATGAATTGTGATGCGTTGTTCTTGATTTGCTCTTCATTACTCCCATTTGTGTTTTGTCTTGTTTATAAAGCGTTGACCGGGACTGTCAACAGTTTAAGTTTGGGGGTTTGATTGGTATGTGTTTTGCATGTATTTTGGGCTTAATTGTAGTTAGAATTAGTTGTTATGCATGCATTACTTAAGTGAAAAGGGCTTTATTTCTGTTTTGTGGAAAAGGTATTACGCTTTGCTTGTTTTGTAGGAATTTATTGATATTTGTAGCATTTTGGGCGACAAGTCGGAGCATTGCAGGAAAGGACCGCCAAAGATTTGAAGTAACGCACGATGTTTGGAGTTGAATCGAGATGAAGTCAGACGAACCAGGCGAGAAACGGAAGGAAACGAGCATCTATCAGCTCCAGCAGGTGCGCACGGGCAGGGCGTGTGTCCATAGCACGACCCGTGCGCCACCCTGAATTGAGACTCAGCCCACGGCATGATGCACGGGTTGGTTGTGCGTGGAGCGCACGACCCGTGCGCCCTTCAGCGAAAAGAAAAGTTCCTACGGTACCCCGCATGGGCTGGGTGTGCGCTAGGCGCACGGCCCGTGCGCCTATGCGGGAAAACAGAGTTTGACATATACTCAACTAGGTTTTGACCCAAACGAAGTACAAATAGAGTGGAGGCGGCCACAAACAAAGGGAGACTGACTTTTGCCCTAGAACACAGAGAAAAGAGCAACCTTCTACCGAAGGATTGGAGAGATTGATCGAGGTCGCAACCACACGCTTGAGAATTGAAGATAGATCGAGAGATCATCAACATCCCTGAGTTTACTCATTCCATCGTATCATTTACTTTTGATTAGTTAGATATGAACTTGAATAATTTGTCTATGGATTATTTATTTTCTATGTCTGGCTAAACATCTTGTGATTCCCGGGTTGGGATTAGGTTAATTGATACTTTTATTGGATGATTAATTGCAATTGAAGTTATTGTTTTCCAACCCTATTCGAGTACTTTGTTTTAATTCTTGTTTTATCAAAACGCGTTTGGTTTAACTTGTTTTGATGTATTGAATCATAATTCGAGAGAAGAGTTTCAATACTAGATCTGTGAGTACTTGACATGAATATTTGCAAGATTGAGAAGTCTGTGATTTAATATTTTGTGTTTTTGGGAGTTAGATATCTCATGTTGAGTAGAGATGCTAGCATAGATATTCCAATCAACGTTTTTACATACATCTCGAGAGAGAGGGTAAAATACTTTTGTGGTTGTCTTATAGGGAAGAATTATAATACCTTTGGTTGTGATTAATCTGATAATAAAAGGGGATATTAACTGAAACCATAACCCAGGAATCCATTCATCTCCTTGATCTTTCAATCAGCGCTTTACTTTGTCTTTTTAGGATAAATTCTTGTCTTAGTTTTACAAATCCAATTCACTCAATTTCGATCATCTGGATAAAAATAAGGCTATTACAATCCCAGTACTTAGTACAATAATTTATTAGTCCCTATGGATTCGACCTTGCTAACCCTATTCTATAAACTGCACCGTACACTTGCGGTGAAGCTAAAAATAAGGCGAACAATAAACTATGACAAATTATTACCAAATCAAATTAACTCGCTGACACACAATTATTAATTAAGTGATATGAACATGTCTTCTCACCTCCGGGTTCTCGTCACAATCACATGTCATATGCTTATTAGAAAAATCATTAGCACAACAATAATCTTATCATAACAGAATATTCAGATTCATCACTTTCAATTATTATTTATAATAAATTTTTAATGTAAAAAAATGGGGCGTTACATTGTGTTTCAAGGATGATACAATAATATAACCTTAATAGAGATATTAAAAGTTAACTATAGAAACACATTAATATTGTAATTCTTGAAGTAGGGCTAACTAGCTATTTTGAATATGCAATTAGTATTCGTCTTGGAGACGGTGTATGCAAATTTTGTTTCATTTCTAAAACAAAATATGCACCTTTAAAATATGTTTATTTAGTATGTTAATTTGGTGTATGTATCATCTTCTAGTACAATAATTAAGAAATTATTTTAGATATTATTTTGTTGTCAGTCAAATCCTTAGAGTAATTAGGTCTCAGTATTTATGAAACTGCAAGTAAATATTAGTCTGATATATAGTATATCAAACTATATATCAATAACTAGTTATATATGTACACACAATATTGATATATCAAAGTCATGTCTAATTAGAATTTTTTTATTAACGTACATGTTGTTCACACTCTTTGCGATAGAGTGATCTAACTCAAGACGATTCAACAAGGGCATTTTGATTATTAGCTTTTTCCACTTATGAAAAGCATCGTTGACTTTGATATAAAAAATCAAAACATGCAGTTTCAAGTCCTCAAAAGTTACTTTGGAACACCTTAATAAATGTTTAGCAAGTTAGAAATTGGTTTGTTGAGCAATGAATCTACAAGATTTCTGTAATCTATTCATCATATTCTCACAATTCAAGTTAACTTTTTTAATGTGCACAATTTTATTTTTTTTCATAAATTACAATGATCTTGTAATATCTTGAATGTGTTTGGTTAACTTGCATTACATGGGCTAATATTCTAATATTTCTCTACGTAAAAGCTTGAGATAAGTTTCGCTTCTATTCTCCGTCCCAGCCGACGTTCGACCGTCGTCCGACCGTAGTGCCCGTTTTCAAGACTCCTTTTTGCCAAAACCTACAAACAAGACAAAAATACCCTACGTAACACTCGACATTATAAAATGAGACGTAAAGACACAAAAATATGCACAATCACACATAAGAAAAATAAGAAACAGACAAAACTCACACACAAAATTATTCAAAACATATACCTATCACAATGACTACGTAAATCTGTCGTTGCTAATAGTTGTATAATTGTAATATCACAATTTTCGTGAAAACATTTCGTTCCTCAATTTGTTGGTCACAAATATTTGACGACATTATTGTTGCTACTAGTGCATTATTAGTATCGACATCTTTGTAATTGCAAATACATTGACAATTAACGAAGGGTGACAAAATCCATGTAGAGTAGGACGAGCGAGGCAAGATGTGGAAGGCCTTAGACGACAATGGATCGCTATACGACATTGCAGTTGAGATCATTACACGAGACCATTGCAATCCCTTCCATGATTCATGGGTTGATGTCCCATTGGATCAGCGGATCGACACATATGTTTGATAGGTTATTCTTCATTTTAATCATTATGCATTACATTATGAATTATTCAAGCTGCTTAATATATTTTATTTGTGATTCAAGATTATTTCTCCATTGATTGCACCTACAAAAATGGTGTATTACATGAAGTGGTTGAACGAGATGCAAAGAAGTGCTATAGGGGTTGGAGGAGTGATCCGTGACGGCCACTTTAATAAAATGGTGGTTTGGAGAACCCGGCTCGTCGCGGAAGCTATTGTACTAGAAAAAGTTCAGGATTCGATGCATTGCCATCATGTTTTGCGATATGTTTATGTTAGACATCGATCAAGTAATTATTTATTTTATATAGATAATTCATTATATAATATGTGTTTGTGAAATTAACTATTGTGCAAATGAAGAGTTCAAGGAACAAGGAGAATCGTGGTAAGAAACACTCTAGAGTGTATACCATACACTCGACATCGTTCAAGAAGGTAAGAAATTATTATATATTTAAAATTAAGGTTTTATACACAATTGTGATACAAAATGTTGTTTGATTTGTTAATGTCGGACTTATATTGGACATGCTAACATGGAGATGCAAGAGCCCTTGCATCTATTTGAAAATTGGAGGAACATGCATACACGTAGGGATGTTAGGGTGAATTCTAGAGCCGAGCAGACCTATGTAAGTATAAACAATCACGATTAGTAGGTATTGTGTTTTTATAAGTTATATAATACTTTCTAATTTTCAAATTTTTAGCATTGTCTTGAATAGAGATTTACATAGGAAACAATAACAACCCCCAAGCGTGTAGACGAGCATGCTATCATGTGGGAGGTTCAGGGGTAGCGAGGAGGACACATGACTAGAGTTGGGCCCAATCTTCCACTTAGGACCATAGTTGCCTCCCAGCCAACATCATCATCAACTGAAGTCTTCGAGGAGCAGAAGCGTGTGATATGAGAGCTGCAAGGACAGGTACAACACCAAACTATGAGCCATGATCAGTTGGTTGACTTCATCGCCACCATGAGTAGATGTTCACATGGTTGCGAATAATGTGAAGTATTGTGGATAATGTCGCCAAGCTAAGTTAGCCTGACAAAAATTTCGAATCGACGACTTATTTCTGACATGATGTCTCTAATACAATCGACGCAAATATTAATGTTTTTGCGATAAGTTATTCACAACAATGTTACTTTTGCAACATGTCGCTGCAACAACCTATTTATGATGACTTCAATTCTTTTGCTATGATATTCTTTTCGTCGCAAAAACTTTTTCGGAGTAGTGATTAAATTGAATGTGTCGTGAGTGGTAGGTTAAGTAAAACACCAATAAATTGTCTATATTTGTAAATTTACTAAGGTGGGCTAATTTGAAAAACCATTGGTTAGGCTTGTAGTAAAAGGTGTAGAAACATAGCCCACATTAAATTTAATATATCATCTCATATTCCATTACATAAATGCTCTTTATAGACATTTTCTAAAATATATGTTTCACATGAATCATATACTTGGCAAGTATAAGGGATGTGTAATGAGATTAACTGTCAAATTAAAACATAAGAGTGGAATAAAGGAATAATGCTTGATTCATTGATATAAAATATGCCTGAATGAGCATTTTGTCATTAAAAACATAATATTAAGTATTTTTTATTTTTTGTAATAAATTAATGTTGATGGTTAATAGTTTGTTGCTAAAGAAACTTGTATTTTTTTTAGTTTTATTTTTCTAATAAATTGTTGCCATAACATTTCATTGGTAAACAACCACACGTAGAAATGAGATTCCATAATGTCGCCAATAATAAAAATAATTTCTGTTATCAAAGATATGGCGAAAAATTATCACGGCTAGGCATATGTTTGTGAGTATTATTTAGTATTAGTGCAACAATATTCGTCGCAAATTTTTGTGATGACTTGTTACATTTTTGTTTCTAAAATATTTTTCTGTGATCTTAGCTTATAACAATGAAATTATTGACAAAATCTTTTGTTTCTAAGTAACTAAACGCTTGTTATGGATAGGCATGTATTATTTGTGATGAATTTTGGCATTGTTATAAATCAATTCTGCAGTAGTGGTTGTCAATATGTGAAAAGATGCTACAGTCATATTCTTATCATTGTACTACCATACTATGTTTTTTCACAAATGGAGACACTATAAAAAACATCATGCTTACCTACAAAATACTAGGGGTGTCAATTCGGGTAGGGTCCGTGTTTGTGTCCGGGTTCAAGGATTCACATGTCGAACAATTGCTAACCCGAATCCGACCTGTTTAACTATTCGTGTCAAAATCTTGAACCCAGATCCGACCTGCTTATTTCACAGGTAACCCAGACTCGACTCACTTAACCCGTTTAATAAAATTATTTTTATATACATTAAATAATTTTAACTGAATAAATCTATTTTTTAAAATCAATCACTTTGATACATTATTCAATCAATAAAAAATAT
Organism: Rehmannia glutinosa; assembly: GCA_016081115.2. NCBI lineage: Eukaryota > Viridiplantae > Streptophyta > Magnoliopsida > Lamiales > Orobanchaceae > Rehmannia > Rehmannia glutinosa. The sequence continues at coordinate 77,493,109 of CM071926.1, forward strand.
CACAAAATTCACAACATACAAAAAGAAATAACATAATTGTATAAATAACATAACATACTAATCATATTTCGAGTACAACATTCAAAAAGACGTGCAAAATAATAACAACATACATAATTAAGGAAGTTTTTATCATTTAAGTTTTAAGGATATGTCTTGTTTGTTGTTTTTCCTTACAACTAATTATTTATTTGATTTTCTTTCAAATTCACAAACGGGTTATACGGGTTAAATGAGTCATTGTAGGTTGACCCGGACCCGACCTATTTAATTGGTAGGTTATTCAGGTTCGACCCAAATTCGACCCGGACCCATGAAGACTGGACCATACCCATTAATTTCGTGTTAGATTTGTGTCGGGTCCGAAATTGACACTCCTATAAAATACTAATAACATAAAAATATTACTTTCCCCCAAACTATATTGACCAATTACCGACCAATCACAATAAATTATAAATTTACCAACAAAAACATTGTAGGTATTTACTAATATATTAAATTAAATTTTGTTGGTAAATATTTACTTTTTATGATTTTTACCTACACTTTACAGTTATATTAATAATTACCTACGGATTTTTCTATAGATAAGTTGGTTTTTTTTGTAGTGTGTATAAAACATAAGTAAATGTTGAAACCTTCTATGAAAATATAATATACTTGTATGAAAATTGTTGTTGAACCACATACTAGCCTATAATTGTTTCTCCCGTTCTTTAAAATGAAGGGAGGGGAGGCAAGGGAGACTTAAGTTCTCAAATGATATATTCTTATTTTTCTTAATTAATTATCACATAGGATAAAAGTAATTGACATAATCTGTGACAAAATAGAGAAAAAATGTATTTTAGATTTCTATATGGCTGCAAGCATTGTCAGGGGACTATGAAAATGATAGCCAAGTCATAATATATTACATATATGTAAATGAATTTCAATGTACTTAATTAAGACCTTTTGAAGAGATTGACACGAAACGAAATACAAGAAGAAATTCAATAAAAAATATGACGAGTTATATATGGACAATAGTTGTAGGATTTCATCCTTGTACAATGTATTATCGAATCTCTGTTTAGCTTTGGGGCCTAGTATTTTCATTTATTTTATTAGGAAAGAATTAAGTTTCACTTTCCGAAAAAGAAAAGAAAGGAATCCCAATTGATTCATATTCAAGATATAGCTTCACTAGTACAAAATTGACCATTTGCATCGGTTGTAAACTACTTTGAGCATTGTTTCCAACGGCGATTGTTAGGAAATTTATTGTTTAGATTTTGATGAATGCCATGTAAAACTTACAATAGGAAGTTGGCACCCCATTTTGTGTAGTAAAATGCATTGTAATAAATAAAAAATGGGTCAAGCCGAGTTAAGCCTACGCTACGCCAAACATGCAAAAGGACAATTTGGAGACTAGAAGGAAGACTCCGCAAGACAAATGAGTATGGCAAAGAAGAGTAGACGGGAACTCTATCTTGAAGAAGCGGTGAGATGCGGTGAGTGGAGTATCAGTCAAGTCAACTCAAGAAAAGCCAAGTCTCAAGTCAAGTGATGAAAGAGTCATCCATGATTGGAAGTCGACTCTAAGTCACCTGGGGGAAAGCAAGGAAATGCGGTCAAGTCGAGATAATCGAAAAAGATCCGTTGTACGTAAATCAAGAGAATTACCTAAACAAGTAATATCTCCATACTACCTTTCTCAAGTGCTCCCCGAAGCGTGCAAAAGGAATAAACCAATGGGAAGCACTACACCGTGTCGAACTCGAAAAGGTCAAGAACAATTCATACGAGGAAATGGCAATTCCAAGGATCGCAACAAGACAAGCCAACGACCACAAGTGACTTTCAAAAATAAACCTATCTCTTCAACGGGCAGATTTTTGAAAGATCACTATAAAAGGCCGAGGAATCGATCCGAGAGAAAGAGGAGAGACCAGTAACCAAAAACGTTCAAGCAATTATTAGAGTCAGTAAACCCGAAATATTCTCAATCCTCAAGCCTACACTACGAAGAACATCAATCCAACACTCACCGTGAAGGAAAGATAACTTCAATCGGTTGAAGAGGAAAATCTTGAAAAATCAAGGGGTCTACATTCCACGAAGGATTGTAGGAAGGTTCAAGGTCGAACCAAGTCTTGAGCTTTTGGAGGGCTTCGTGATCAAATCCAAAGAGCTTAAACAAGTGAGTTTGTAGCAAGCAAACGCCTGTGAAGAAGCCGAGTCGCACGAGAAGCCATTTGAGTGATCAAGGCGTCTCAGATCGAGTCCCAAAGGATCAAGTCATTTGTGTGATCAAGACTTGTATCCTGGACTGTTACCACTTTGTATGATCAATACCTAGTGGATTCCTCCAGGAGTTGGAGAAGAGAGGTGTAGAAGAATTACCCCATCTTCGAACCTCTATAAAAATCTTATTGTGTCATTTACATTTCAAAGACTTTAATTCTTGCATCATATCCATTTTATTTCTCACGACATATTTGCTATCCATTAGATAATTTCTAAGTACTAAATCAAGCTCTAAATCTCTACTTAACCAAATTTTAGGGTGTTAAGTCTTCCAATGAAAACAAACCACGGTTGAGTTAATTTAGACTTAACAAGTGAGTTATTCCATCAACAGCTCGATTGAGTCCGTTGAAAGACTAACTCTACTTCGATCAACTAAATTGGTCATGTCACCAAGGACACACACTGGTGTGTAGTATCAACTCGAACTTTTAAAAGGACTAAATCAAAAATTTGGTAAGGTTTATTCAACCCCTTCTAAACCTTACACTTACACCCCTTGGGACCTACAAGTGGTATCGGAGCGGTTGGTTCATTGAGCCCTCCGCACCGGTTCTTCGAACTAGATCTCCAAACTTTTCAAAGTCCGCTTTAGTACTTAAACTTTCAAAACTCTCTTTATCATTAAAATTTATTATCATGGAAGCAAATTTGACACGCATCCCTATGTTCACAATTGAAGAATTTGATGATTGGAAAATTCAGTATGCGAGGCTCATCTATCAAAGCATTACATGATGAGATGTGGATAGTGATGATAGAGGATGGGCCACCGCAAATCTTAAAGGTGAACACAATTGTAAGTAAGAAGAGTTGCGGTGAGGGTGAAGAGGATCTTGCTCCCGGACACCGCCATGGTTGAAAAACCAAGAACCGAATGGACAAATGATGACGAAAAAGGTATAACCTGGACAATGTAGCCAAGGACATCCTTTACAAAACCTTGGACAAAACCATGTTCAATAAAGTCAAATCATGCAAAACGGCTAAAGAAATGGGACAAGCTAACATTGATTTGTGAAGGCTCGTGAGCAAATCAAAGAAAACAAATTATCGTGGCCGTACATAAATTTGAGAACTTGAAAATGATCTCAGGAGAAAACCTGGATCAACTGGATGCTCGGTTTGTAAATCACCAACGAGCTATCGCAGACTTGGAAAGGAATATACACGAAGGAAATGTGTATGAAGATCCTGAAAAGTCTTCGGTGAATGGGAAATGAAGGTCATGGCACTAAGACATTCCATGGACCTATCAAAGACATCCAACCATGAATTATTCTCGGATCTCAAAGCCTACGAGTTTTGAGAAGTTAAGACCAGGAAGAGACAATTTGTACCCAAAACAAATTTGCTTCTAATTGTTAAAGTTGGGAAGAGAGCCGAGGTCAAAAAGTCATTGATCCGAAGAAATAGCCCCGATGGTTAAAAGGTTCAACAAGTTCTTCAATAAGAACTACAAGAGAGGAAAGGGCGAATCTTCCGAGAAGACACTCGGCTCCCTCCAAATCTAGGGAAGATAGGCCAACCAAGAGAACAGAGATCATCAAAAAGTCGAATATCAAAGGGTGAAAATCCAAGAATGGAAAGAGTCGATCAAAAGGTTGAATATCTATCTTTGAATCGTAGACAACCAGGTCACTACGCCATTGATTGCCCATATCCTCGTAGTCAACAAATACAGGAATGAAGAAGAAAGAAAGGTCTTGAGAGAAAGAAGACAAGAAAAGAAAAAGGCAATGTTGGCTGCAGAGATCATTAAAGCAAATGCCAAGTCAAGAGAGACGGTGATTGAGAGAGCGGTGAAGCCGACTACTCAAGTGACTCACGAAGAAGAAGCCCCGATCGTTTGATGGCCAAGGAACAAGATCGGCGACCAAGAAGATGAGGTACACTCTAACTCATCAAACTCGGACTCTAGTGATAGTGGCGTGACACACACACTTCATCACCCACCGATCTTTATGATTCATTAGGCAAAATGATGAAAGATTTTGAACACATTAAATCCTCACACATACTATTAAATGAGGAAAACGACTACTCAAGAGCCAAAACTCAAAGTCGACCAAGGAGCCGAGTACTCTAAGTCAAATAGCCGATGAGAATGAAAGTTTAAAGGCTAAAAATGCTAAGTTAATAGCGTAAATTGCTGCCATAGAAAAGAGGGAGAATGACCTCAAAAATGTTATTGCCTCATTCACTAAGGCATCTAAATCATTAAATGATCTTATTATGAGTCAAAGAGAATGTAGAGACAATACGGGCTTAGGATTTAACTCCTCGTAATATGTCAAACTTCGAGAGTAATTTTGGAAAAAGGATCTTCAAGCAATGAAGAGTCTAAAAATCCAAAACTCTAAATGTTGCACACACATTCACTCCAAAGCACAATTACAAGCAAAGCGGCCTTGGTTATAAAGGAAAAGGAAAATGACCAATTGAGTCTTATTTGAAAGGACGGTGAGAAAAGATTGACCAAGTTCCTCAAAAACTCCAAAAGTAAAATACTCAGTAAAGAAGAAGCGAGCTACCAAAAACCCAGAAAATCTATAAAAGAAATACATATGATGGGAATGGTAGAAAATATCCAAGCCAAGTCGATTGGAATGATGTGAACTATCAAAGCATAGACTTATGGAATATAAGCCCAAATGGCAAAGGCCTAGAACTCAAAGAAAGGCCATTCCAAAAGTATAAGAGCTTTCATCGGCACACATGTGCACATAGGCACTACACTCGGAGACACCACAATTACACAAAGAAGGCGATTGCTAAAACTTATACACAGCATACGGACAAAAGAGACAATTTGTATGAACCTAGAATCCCCAAGCAATTTGCCAAGATTAATTATGATTATGGCATCGATAAATGGCAACCCCTTAGAGTCAAATCATTTGGCTATAAGTTGGTTGGATCATCTTACAATTCTAACCCCTCGGGACCCGGACAAGTATGGGTACCTAAAACTTAATTTCCTTGATTGCGGGTTCAAGGAGCAAAGTGAGTGCCAAGGAACCTGGTATATGGATAGTGGTACATTCCCGGACATATGACAGAAACAAGAAAAATTTATCAAAATTCAAGGAAGTAAAAGGAGCAAAAGTCATAGTTGGAGGAAATGAAGCTCGGTGAAATAAGAGGCATTGGATCCATCAAGAGGAACGGATTAGAAATCACGGATGTTGCATATGTTGAAAGACTCAACTTCAACTTGCTAAGCATCGACCAACTCGCGTGACAAGGGCTATAATGTTGGATTCAACATGGGTATATGCCAAATCAAGGATCTTGAATCGAATGAAGTTGTGTTGCAAGGATGCGACAAAAGAACATGTATGTAGTAGATTGGTCAACCGCTACACACAAAGACTGCCTATTAGCAAAAGCACAAGTGAATCAAGTCAAGTCGTGGGCACAAAAATCCGAGTCACCTGAATTTCAAAACGATTAAAAAGCTTGCGAAGTAGTCTTGTGGAAGGGCTTCAGGACTCGATACGAGAAAGGAGAGTATATGTGACGCATGTCGAAGGGAAAACAAATCAAATCATCATTCAAAGAAAAGACATGTCCATCTTCAACAAGAATATTGCATCCGCTACATATGGATCTATTTGGCCCAAGTGGAACCAACCAAAGATAAGTGGAAAGAAATACACCTTGGTGGTAGTAGATGACTACTCAAGATATACATGGACAATATTCATGTGTAAGAAGAAAGAAACTCTACTAAAACTACCACAATCGATGAAGAGGATTCAAAATGAGAAGAGCAAACCATTATCAAAATAAGATCGACAGAGGAACTAAGTTTGTCAACGGAATAATAACTCAAAAGTATTGTATTGAAAATGGTATTGGTCATGAACTATCGCACAAGGATTCCACAAATGAGAATGGAGTTGCGAAGAAGAGCAGAACTCTCAAAAAAAGCGGCAAGGACCATGTTATGTTAGTCAAGCGGGATTACCAAAAAGATTTTGGTCAAGCAATAAACACGACTTGCTACACTCAAAAAAGATGTATGATAAACAGACGGTGACAAAGACTCCCTATGAGATTTGGGTGGAAGAAAACCAAATGTTGCGTATTTTAGAATATTTGGATGTAAATGCTTCATCCATAACAATGGCAAAGATAACCTAAAGGCCTTCGATGCTAAAGTCGATGAAGGTATCTTCTTGGGATACTCGGTGAAAGCAAAGCCTACAGAGTACTCAACAAAAGGACTATGGTTGCAAAAGAATCCATTCATGTGGTATTCGATGAGCCAAATGTAAATGGAGAAGACATTGAAGAGTCGGTGATAAGTGAATCATCCAACCATACGTGAAGAGTCCCTATCAAGTGAAGCGGAATTATCAATTCGAAGAAGATGAGATAGTGAATCTCAAAAACAGTTGGAAAATTTGCGGCAAAGTGATAACGAGAAAGTCGACCACACCAACACGGTACCGCAAGTCGATCAATCCGGCTAACTTACTCCAACTGATGTAAGATGGCCGAGAGACCATCCACGTAACTTGTCATTGGAGATATAAGAGAAGGTGTCAAAACAAGATCGAACTCAACAAGAAGCTATGTTCACATGCTTTATCTACATAAATAGAGCCCAAAGATGTGTTACAAGCTTTGGACGACACACATTGGATTCAAGCTATGCAAGAAGAGTGAATCGGTTTGAAAGAAATAAAGTATGGGAATTAGTTCAAAGACCTACCCATCAAAACGTTATTGGTACTAAATGGGTGTTCGAAACAAAATGAACGAAGAAGGTTACGTGGGTAAGAAACAAAGCAAGACTAGTAGCCAAAGGATATTGCCAAGAAAAAGGAATAGATTTTGATGAAACATTTGCTCTGTAGCAAGATTGGAAGCTATAAGGATGTTTCTTGCCTATGCACTCACAAGAATTTCATTGTATATCGATGGATGTAAAAAGTGCATTCCTAAATGGTCTATTGGAATAAGAAGTGTATGTTGAACAACCTCCAGGATTTGAGCGAGAAGACTCTTGGAGATAAGGTATACAAACTCAAGAAAGCTTTGTATGGATTGAAACAGGCTTTTGAGCATGGTATGATACCTTGTCACAATTCTTAAATCGAAAATGGATTCACAAAAGGAAAAGTAGATAGAACACTTTTCTTTAATTCAAGACAAAAAGATTATCTTGCTTGTTCAAATATATGTGGATGACATCATTTTTGGATCCACAAACAAAGAGTGTGTGAAAAATTTTCGAACCTCATGCAAAGTAAATTTGAAATGAGCATGATGGGAGAGGCGACATTCTTCCTTGGACTCCAAGTGAAACAATCGAAGGATGGAACCTTCATAAGTCAAACAAAATACACGGAGATTTAATGAAGAAATTTGGTATGGAGGAGAAGTCTTACGTGAAAATACCAATGAATACATCGATCAAAATGGACATGGATGCGGATGGCAAGCTGTAGATCAAACAAGATCTGAGCACTTATTGGATCATTGCTCTATCTTACAAAGAAGCAGGCCGGACATCACCTTTTTGTAGGTGTATGTGCAAGATTTCAATCTGCTCCAAAGAGAGCCATATGATGGCTAAGAGAATATTGAGATACTTGAAAGGAAGCCAAGAAGTTGGCTTATGGTATCCAAAGGAAGGTAGATTCAAGCTAATTGGCTATTCGGACTACGACTATCTTTGGATGCGAGTTGACAGGAAAAGCACCTCGAGGCACATGTCAAATCTTTGGGAACAGTGATTTCTGGTTTAGCAAGCAAAACTCAATAGCCACCTCTACAACCAAGCAGAATACATATCATTGTGTAGGCATTTTGTTGTGCCCAAGTCCTATGGATGAGACAAAGGTGAGAGACTATGAAGTTGAGGAAAAAGAAATTCCAATCATGTGTGATAACACAAGTGCAATTGCAATCACTCAAAATCATGTGTTGCACTCAAGAACAAAGCATATCGATGTCGATATCACTTCATAAGAGATCATGTTGAAAAGAAGGACATCATCTTGGAATATATCTCAAGCGATAAACAATTGGTGACATCTTCACAAAACCATTATGTGAGTCAAGATTTGAAGAACTCAAGCATGAGTTAGGGTTAATTGAGTTGGTGACACTCGGAAGAATCAAAAGAAAAAAATGGAACACAAAAAGGAAAAAGAGTTGAACTAACAAATCAGCTAAGTAAATCGGCCGTGTCGAAAAGACAACTATACCAAGTCGGTGACAAATTTGAGTCACAAAGAGAAATGAGAAAAGAAGAGCTAAACCAAATTTGGGAGTAAAAGCCGAGTCATTTATGAACAAAGTGACAAAAACGCAATCGTTTTTCTTGGCGGGAATGTTTTTAAGGATTACGTCAAAGATAATTATGACGTGTACAGGCAAAAGTCGCACACCAAGCTTATGATTGGATATAAATCTTTGCCGCATTAAATACGAGACATTAAATGCTAAATCGGGCGTGCAAAATCTAAGCCGTTGATTTCGATCACATTTCAAAAACCACCCGCACGTCCTTTCATAAACCATACTTAAACCATTTTCGTCCGTTTCTCTCACACACTACCAAAACTGTTCATTTCTCTCTCTCGAAGCAAAGCGAAAATTCTCTCAAAACCCTATCTATCTTCAAATCAATCTCTAAGTTTTCTTCGGTGAAATCCTTAAAAATGGCACCAACCTATGATTTTGTCAAGTTAGGAAAGCAAATCCACACCGGGTCACCGTGGATTTCGAGGGCATGGTCAAACAGGGGTCCAATGACGCCCTCATAAAGAAAATAGCTGAAAAGCTCAAACGTCCGTGAAATCGTTTCGGCGATGGAATATCCAATGACCTATGTGGAGAAGGTCGCGAGTTCTACGTGAATGTTGATTCACGATGAAGGGATAAAATCATCATTCACGGAAAGAAGCTCACCATCTACGCCAAGGATTTGGTGAACACCGCTCACTACCAATGGAAGGAGCATCGAAATTAACGAAGGCCGATGTAAACCTGGCCGCCGCTTGGAAGGAAATAGCCAAGCCCGACTATCTTGATAAAATAGTTTACACAAACAAACAAGAGAAGCTTTGAAGGAGGATTATCACAAGTGTTGGACATAGTTGCCAAATGTATTGACATCAAATTTGGCGACTTTAACCAACCGTCAAAAGCAAAGTTGATCGTGATGGCGGCGATCATGGAAGAAAGGAAAATAAATCAATTTGAGTTTGTCTCACAAAGAGACTATGCCAAAATGTAGGGAACAAATCCTTCAAGGAAGATGGCACATTTGGAGGATCCCTAGGATATGGCCACAGTGATTGGCGGTGATGGAGGTGAAAGGAGTCCCTCTTAGACATGGAAAGGCGTTCCATGTAAACAAGAGGATGTTTAGATCAAACCTCTGCGGCGCACGTAAGAGAGCCTACGCCAAGAGAGCGACAAGAGTGAGGGGAATCGGTGACCCTGAAGATACTGTTGTTTCCTCTCCACAAAGAAGAAAGCGCCCCTACGCAGTTGCTAAAAAAGATGCTCTGCTCTCCCGCAAAGAAAGAAAGTCAAACTCGCTCCCCTGCCCCTGCAGCAGAGTCACCGCCCCTGCAGCCATGTCCCCGCCCCGGCCAGCTAGCGGTCGAGAAGGACTCTCAACTACCTTCTCGGATCGTCAAAAAGAGGAGATCCGATAAGCCAAGACGGCCGGCTCCTCGAGAAGAAGACACCAAAGACGCCCCGCCGCCCAAGACTCGAAGAAACTATCTCCGAACCGTAAATCCCTCGGTACAAACTAGAAGACGAAGAAGAATTATCAAGCGCTCCGAGCTTGAGAAATCGGCCGAGTCGACCACTCATTGGAACAAATACTTAAAGCTTTGAAGCAAAGAGAGTCCCTGGATGTAATTGATGAAACAGCTAAGTCTCTTTGAAGGTGATCGCAGAGGCAAAGCGAAAACACAGATGTAGTCCGCGCGGTGAGACACAAGAAGAAGGCGATAGAGTGATAGTGATGTGATGATCCTATCCCCACCTCATCCGGACATCCAAAATCGTCTCTGCGAGAGTGGAGGAAGTGGAAATTGAGTCGATCCGGGAACAGTTCCAATGGCCCGAGTTTATCGAAGAAGAAGAGGAAGCTGTTGAACTTCCTCGGACCGACCTCTGTGATCCAAAGATCGGATGAAGACAAGCGCACGAGATATCCTGCAGATTTTCAAGGACAAGGAGAAGGAAAGACAGCGAGAGGAAGGCGAGGCACGTGAGAAGGCCAAAGATATGCCCTATCTCCGGCACACGTAACACACACATCCTCTCCTTGATGTCTTATCGACAATGATGAGGATCCGGACTGCCGCCCCACGAGAAGAATTGCAAATGCAGCAAGCAATGCATGAATCGAGAATTCTTCATGAGAAGAGCATGATGGAGGGACCAGGAGAGTCCTCCGAACACACCGTGAAATTGATCCAATGGGAGTGGTTCAAAGCAAATCGCCACCGTTGTTGCTCTCACCACTTCCCACTCACTCGGAAGAAGGAATTAAAGGAACTGGCGATGGCGGGTTAGTGGGGACCCCAGTTGAGCCAACCCCTAACGAAGGTGTCTTACCACCTACCCCAACGGTGAACACTCGGTAAAACAGCCGGGAGTTTGGAGACGAGTGACCCCATTCCATGTCACTCGGTGGTGAGCCGGTGAGGGGGAAACTCCTCCACTACAAAGAAGGTCGGAGAATGTCGCAGATGACTCCACAACGAATCTAGGAGGCGAAGTGGGAAAAGTACAACGCAAAACGAACGCAAGTTGCCACCAACGAAGCTCGGATAGTTGAAACTATCTCATTGAGGTGCCAACCGCTCTCGAAGGCTAATGACGCGCGATGCATCGAGGCACGAGGAAGGAATGCCCGGGAGTTAACACTGCGGGCGATGAAAGTGCAATCCATGGGGTTGAGACTCCAATGGATGCCACCTCGGGAAGACCCTAAGACAGTGACATTGTCGAAAGGGAGGTCCAAGGCCTCATTGCGCAATCGAGACTGTAGGAGGTAATGGAGGCCACGGGAGGTTGAGACTTCCCGGGGTAAAGAAAAGAAGTCAAGTAGAGAACATCCCTCCTGCTATCATTGACCCATCCAAAGAGGAGATAAGCGCGCTTCATGATTCCCAGGATAATCGATGTAACCTTTCCGGGATCGAAGGCGCGAAGAAGAAGCGAGTCATCCCCGTGACAGATCCAAAAGACTCATTGCGGATGTTCCAAGCACGAGCAAGTCTCGATCTCAAGACTACTCGTCAAACTTTCAATTTTGATGATGAGCCACCAATGGAAATCTCATCATCGTCCGATGACGCTTTCGAAAAGGCCGAGGACCAGTCCACTCAATTGGAGAAACAATTTGAGACCAACGGCTGTTGAGACAGTGAGAGGCTAAGCAAGTCGGGTCCACTTCACAATGAGACCCGGTGAAACAGAGTCCATGCGCAGCTTCCCAAGTGCAGCAGGTTCGACTCAAAAAGAACTTCACGCGCACCTCTCATCATTGAACAAATACCGGTTGGCCGTGATGATTCCTTTATAGAATCTTTTCTTTTTCTCTCTGGAGGTACCCGACCTCCCGAAGAGTCGAAAACGAGCTCGCACGCTTCCACATACCAGCTCCTGTCATCTTGTCAGTACCATCGTTCGGTGACTATGACTTTGATTGCATGGCCATCACCGCAACGGAAGAATCAAATTTGAAGTTCGCGAGGTGTTCAAGGCATTATTTGCGAGATTGAACGGATGGAGGGGCATCGAGGCCTCTATGGACATGCGATGGACAACAGAGATGCAATCTTCACTGCGACTTGAGAGGCATAATCAGATCGGGAATGGTGGCAACAAAGAAGAAACAATGCGTGTGGAACAAGTTAGATACTTCAGGACATTGTTCAACAAGCTGCTGGTATGGAGAGCTGAGAATGCTGATGCAAAAACGAAATTGAGAGAACACATTGAGCACATGCATGAAGCTCACACTGCCGAGATAAAGCTGCTGCGTGAGCAAAATAAGAGTGATCTACAGCGTTTGGAAGAAAACATGAATAGAAAATTCAGCCTTCTCATGGCTGAGATGAAGCTAATTTCAGCAGAGTCCAACGCTACTCGATCCGAATTTCGTGCCGCATACACCGCAGGCGAGACTCGAGGCAGAACCCGGCTATCAGGCTCGACTTCCGCTTGCAAGTATGTTTCAGGCGTTCCTCTCTTTTGATGATGCCAAAAAGGGGGAAGAGGAATACCTTAAAAAGCATGAAGAGATCTGAAGGTCGAAAAAAAGAGGATGGTTGCGAAGGGAAAGACAATCGAGGAAGTGTTGAAACAAAAGAAAGGAAAATCCGTTGAGGGGGAAGGATCGAAAGATGTGACCTTGATGATCGCACAAACCCCCAACAAGGTCTTGTCTGGTGACATTATCAGACAAACTCCCGTGACTCTGCCACTCCAACACTGCTATATCTATGGTTGAAAAGAGAAAGACAATTGAAGCGAGGGATGGAGGAAGTGGAAGGAAGAATGGATGCCCGAGTTATGAACATCTTGAAACAACATGGGGGCATTCCAAAGAGACATAGACACTTATGCCATCTCGGATGTCGGGACAGAGCCACGATCAGTTGATGAATTTAAAACGCCGCATCGAAGGATACTTTGCAAATATGTCTACATGGCTCAAGCTTGGGACTTTATCGGGAAAAGGGTCTCACGTTATGTGAAGAAGGACGACAAACAGACTACCGGCGATCACTCTGCTAGTCACTCCATTTGGTCACTCATTTGGAAAGAAGAAGACCCCAAAGACAATACACGCCCAGAGGGTAGGGAAGAAGCGTGGTGGAGGAAGAGGTTTGGACTCCAGCCTCCGCCCAAAAATATTGAATACGTAGATCCAGGCAAGAAAGGAGGGATCTCTTGGCTGGTCTTGACCAAATAGCAAATTTGCAAGTGGCTAAAAGTAATCCGAGTATGCGAAAAGAATAGAAGAAGAAAACAAGAGACAAACTCGGCTATGAGAGGAAAGACAAGAAAGATTAAGAAGAGATGAAGCCGCCGGAAGGCATATGAAAAAAAGAAGAAGGCGGTGGCGATGAGAAAAAAGAAGAAGAGCGAGAAGATCTTGAACAAGATGAAAGAATGAGACAATGAAGGAGATGAAGTGTTGTTGTCCACCCCTTCATGTATTTTATTATGTAAATACATACTATGTAAGTCTTCCAAATAAAGCTATAAACTCTTCATTTTTTTGTGTAGACAAATGTTTGCTCTGGACGATATACCTTGTAAACAAATTGTGTAAAAGAACAAAAATGTTATGATCAATAAAAGGATTGATTCTACGCATACATTCTATGTCAATACACTATCTGTATGTATCTTTCTTTGTTTGCATTTTTGAATGGTTTAAGTTTTGGCATCATCAAAAAGGGGGAAATTGTTAGAAATTTATTGTTTAGATTTTGATGAATGCCATGTAAAACTTAGAATAGGAAGTTGGCACCCCATTTTGTGTAGTAAAAATGCATGTAATAAATAGGGCTGGTCAAGCTGAGTTAAGTCAGCTACGCCCAAACATGCAAGAGGACAACTGGAGACTAGAAGGAAGACTCATTGCAAGACAGCCGAGTATGGCAAAGAAGAGTAGGCGGGAACTCTATCAAGAAGCAGGTGAGATGCACGGTGAGTGGAGTATCGGTCAAGTCAACTCAACAAAAGCCAAGTCTCAAGTGAAGTGCGGAAGAAGTCATCCAATGATTGGAAGTCGACTCTAAGTCACCTGGGGAAAGCAAGGAAATGCAGTCAAGTCGAGATAATGAAAAAGATCATTTGCACAAAATCAAGAGAATTACCTAAACAAGTAATATCTCCATACTACCTTTCTCGAAGTGCTCAGTCCCAGAAGAGTGCAAAAGGAATAAACCAATAGGAAGCACTACACCGTGTCGAACTCGAAAAGGTGAAGAACAATTCATACGAGGAAATGGCAATTCCAAGGACTACAACAAGACAAGCCAACGACCACAAGTGACTTTCAAAAATAAGCCTATCTCTTCAACGGGCGATTTTTGAAAGATCACTATAAAAGGCCGAGGAATCACTCGAGAGAAAGAGGAGAGACCGTAACCAAAAACGTTCAAGCAATTATTAGAGTCAGAACCGAAATATTCTCAATCCTCAAACCTACACTACGAAGAACATCAATCCAACACTGCTTTGTGAAGGAAAGATAACTTCAATCGGTTGAAGAGGAAAATCTTGAAAAATCAAGGGGTCTACATTCCACGAAGGATTGTAGGAAGGTTCAAGGTCGAACCAAGTCTTGAGCTTTTGGAGGCTTCGTGATCAAATCCAAAGAGCTTAAACAAGTGAGTGTAGTAGCAAGGCAGCTGCCTGTGAAGAAGCCGAGTCGCACGAGAAGCCGGTGAGTGATCAAGGCGTCTCAGATCGAGTCCCAAAGGATCAAGTGTTTGTGTGATCAAGACTTGTATCCGGACTGTTACCACTTTGTATCTTGATCAATACCTAGTGGATTCCTCCGGGGAGTTGGAGAAGAGAGGAGTAGAAGAATTACCCCATCTTCGAACCTCTATAAAAATCTTATTGTGTCATTTACATTTCAAAGACTTTAATTGTTGCATCATATCTGTTTTATTTCTCACGACATATTTGCTATCCATTAGATAATTTCTAAGTACTAAATCAAGCTCTAAATCTCTACTTAACCAAACTTAAGGGTGTTAAGTCTTCCAATGAAAAACAAACCACAGTTGAGTTAATTTAGACTTAACAATTTGAGTTATTCCATCAACAAAGCTCGATTGAGTCTGTTGAAAGACTAACTCTACCGATCAACTAAATTGGTCATGTCCACCAAGGACACAAATGTGTAGTATCAACTCGAACTTTTAAAAGGACTAAATCAAAAATTTGTAAGGTTTATTCAACCCCCTTCTAAACCTTACACTTACACCCCTTGGGACCTACAAACGATGCTTATGAATGCGATGCTAAATGATCACATGTATAGACATCGGTTTCAATCGATGCCTAAAGTAAACAATAGGCATCGGTTTCTAAGCAAAACTGATGCATATTGTTCACCAAAGGCATCGGTTATCGATAAAGAACCGATGCATAAAGTTAGTTTCGGCATCAACTCATAACAACAACCGATGCCTATTGTTTTTTTAATATAATTGTTTTCAATTTCTAACCTCCAAGCTATTGTCAATGTGAATTTCATTAAATTAACTTGAATGAATGAGAAGAAAAAATAGCTTAACAGAAATAAAAAACACAGATAATCGTCTGATTTCTACATACATATATGAACAAAACCGAAATCTATTACAACAACTAATAGTGGCCAAGTAACGTATCACAAACACCTCTCATCACACTGAGAACAGAAACAATTTTCTCACAAACATAAACCAAACAAATATCAAACATAAAAGCAGTCATTCTTGAAGCATCAATGTCGGCGCGAGAGAGTTACAGCTGGTATTAAAATTAGTAGTATGAAAACAATTATCCCTCCAAATGATCCAATTAAAGACCCCAAAATCCTCTCACAGAAAGAATTAAATTGTTGGCAAATGACAAACCAGTTGGTTCTGGTATTCCCCTTATGCGCCATGTCACGCCCCAAACGGGACGCGACGACGATCCACAACTTAAATACAATAAACCAAACATTCTAGACGAATATCATCAAAACCCAATGGAACAGAGTCTAAATAGCAGCGGAAATAAAAAAAAACACGTTACAACTTACAGTCCACAATATCCATAATCCAAATTACATCCCCGAAATGATCTAAAGATAACAACTTAAAAGTCAAAGGGTCCTACGCCCTTCAGTTCCAAACCGGAATGAAAAGAAATACAAGAGTCCAACAACAAACACAAGAAAAGAGTCCAACAACAACAACAAGAAGTAGTAAGTCCGACAGCAAATAATAGTAACAAGTTCGGCGACATCAACAACAAGAGATAGTAAATCCAATAAGCGGAGTACAAGGGCTCAATCCGTAGTCGGTTCAGCATCTTCAACGAAGTCCTCAGGTAAAGGTCAGAAAACATGTGGGGATGAGACAGAAATCTCAGTGGATGGGGTGATCGTGTGCAAGTGTGGCGATATATATAGTTAATGCGAGAAAACAATTATGTGAAAACGCGTGAGTATGATGCATGAAATCACACACAGTCCACAAGCGTCGTGATAAATATATTTAAGTAATAGACTTATACTGATTCAGAAAAAGCGATTCGTGGTCACACGTACACTATGTGATTCGATAAGACAGGTAGATTGCGTCACGGAAATGTAACGCCAATCCCATGCAAGGCAAATAATGGTTGCGCACGGATTTGTAGCGCCAACCAATGCAAAATAAGTAGTGGTTGCGCACGGATTTGTAGCGCCAACCAAACGGGTCCGATAACCTTAATCGTGTGGATCGGGACAGCGATTCCTTCGTTCTTCCTTGTAACTCCCCGCACAGGATGGTCAAGACCGGTCACCTTATCGCTCCATAGGCAAAGACAAAATCCATAGTGGAGCTTGCAAGGCTCGGATCTGTCATAATCATGATTATACCTCAAGTACTATGACCCGTTTCCCTTGGACACTCCGTCCCTCAATTGCGGGATTAGGACGATAGGGCGGAAGAGTGGAATAGCAACCGAGCTGCCGGTTCCATCCCCGACGTATCCATTCCGATCGTGAGCTCGACACACCAATTTGACTCGCGGGCAGAAAGTAATACAAGACAGCATCAACCAGTGCAATGAGTATCATTGATTCAGGGAAGCAGTTCAGGAAAATTTTTGAAATTCACGAGTAGCAATATGGCGTTGGTGGAGTTATTTGGATGAAGATGATTATTGGAAGGATAAGCAATCTTCGATATCTTGAAAGATGAGGTGGAACATAAGTCCCGTTATAGATTCAAAACCGCAAGACGAGGAAGTCGCCCCGCGATCGGGTATTAATCGGTCGAATCGATCCGATAAGTCAAGGGATTTTGAGAAAATAAGATACTTTAGAGGGTCCAGGGCTATTTTAGTAAAAGGGAAAATAATTGAGTTGGTCCTTTATAAAAGAAAAATTACAATTTAGCCCCGTTTTGTAAAAACCAAAACTTTTGGGGTTAAAAATTGAATAAATAAATATCCCGACCTTGAAACATTATGAGGTCAGTTCCTAAATTCTCCAAATTGTCCAGAGATTCAGGTTTTTAAAGTTTTGAGGTCGAGTTTTTATAAAATTCTCACATTGGCCCCAAATTTGTTGAAATTGACAATTCGGACCTTAAGTTTAAAATTATCGGAACTCACAAACCGGAAGGGCTTTTAATGTGATTCCAGTTGAAAAATGTCACTAAGGTTAGTGGGATATTGGGACAAAAACAGTTTTTAAAAGAAATAAGTTTAGGTCCTTTAACGTTTGAAAATATCATTTTTGTCCCATTTTGAAATAATTGCCTTTAAGGCTTTTAGGGGTCCAATTGTTATGAAATTTGAACCTTGGGTCTAAAATATAATTATGTTATAGTTAAATTAGTATTTCCAGGTGCATGGGCTGCATAAGTCCTGGAAATTTCATTTGGGTCCTCAAGTTTAGTCTTTAACACTTTAGTCCCTCAATTTTAGAAAAATTACTTTCCAAGCCCTAAACACTTGGATTTTTGGAATACATTTAAAATATGTCATTTCCAGTACCTTAAGAGTAAAATTTCAAATTTTAAAATTAAGGTCTGGTACAGTTTCAAAATTTGCAAAGTAGCCCTTAAACTTTCAAAATTTTACAATCTAGTCCTTGGGCTTTTAAAGGTCGATTTTATTTATCTTAAAACTCTTAAAACATTATTAAAATGTCCAAAAGTTATTTTTGAACCTGAGTACAGTCCCAAAATTCGAAATTTTCAGAGGGGTCCTTTAACTTTCATTTTCTTGCAATTTAGTCCACCAACTTTCTATTTTTACATTTTTAAGTCCAAAATTGAAATTTAATCAATTATGCTCGACTTTTCCAGGTTATAAGTCATCCAAAATATGGATTTCAAAGATCATACACATGCATGTCCAATACATACAAAAATTCATCAAATAGAACATTAAATTGTACATGCATGCACCTAAAATTCAATAAATAGCAATTTTGAGCAACTCTTGAGAATTTTCATGATTTGATACATAAAATTGACATGCAATACATAGATTATATATCTCAAGGCTCATGATCAAAACTCTACATGCAATTTAATAAAAACACCTAGAAGTTGGAAAGTATTTTTCCACCCACCTTAAAATTGGAAAATTGTGAAATAAAAGGATAAATTTCACAATTTTTGATGAGGTCACTTAGGTCAGCCCCTAAGTCAAGAAATATCAAAAATTTGGAGTTAGAAAAATGAGAGAAAAATTAAAGAGAAAAAGAAGGAGATAAGAAAATTGGAAAGACTACACTTTACCTTGTGTAGTAGGTGATTTGAAACTAGTTGAAGCTTCAAATTTGGAAATTTTGGTTCAACTCCAAAATCAGCTAAGGTCGGCCCCTATTTCTCAAAAATGAAAAAAGGGTGTTAAATTTGAACAAAATAGGAAGAAAAAGGAAGAAGGGCTCTAGTGTCCAATTCTTACCTTGTAGTCCAAATTTCTCTACTAGTTCTTCTTCAAGTCTTCAAATTTCACCACCATGCATGCATGTCTCCAAGTGGTCTTCTAAGTACCTCAAAATCCAAAATTCAAGCTTATATTAAAAAGAGAAGGTGAGGAGTAGTAAGAATTTAAGTTGAATTGAGGAGTGAAATTTCTTACCTTGAAATAGGGGTGTTCGAAATTTTGGTGTTTAAGTGGTAAGATTGTTTGTTTTGGTTTAGATGTTTGAAGAAAGAAGGTATGTTTGATGTTAGGAAGAAGATGTTCTTGAAGATATGAATATGGGTTTGAAGATGTGAAGGGCTTGTGTTTGAATATTTGAAGATGTGAAGAAGTGGTACTTGAAGATATGAAGAACTTATGTTGAAGATTTGAATATTGGACTCCCAGATAGCAACGTATAAATTATAATCTATAAAGCAAAGTCAGAAACTTTTATCACACTTTTCTTTCCAGATGTGAATAAAATTATTGCTTCATGAGCCATAACTTACAAGAATTTGGTGATTTTATTTACATACAAAGAATTGTATGGTCCATGTGAGTCAAAGCTCAATGGAAGAACAAAACTAAACAATAGTTACTAACCATTTGGCTTGTTGATTCCCATTCCAAATGCAACCTGCAAGACAACAATTTTTTTATGATTCTTTGGCATCATTATACTAAAAGTACAATATCTCCTGAACATACTGTGCCAACAATCACTTGTAACTTGCCATTTCTCCACCTATGACGTCAAATCACATAAGAAACTCAATGTCAACCATATTATATAACAAATAACCACTAACCTTATCAAAAATTGACAAATCCAGCAATTTCAAAGACTAAAGCCTAAATGAGCTCTAAAAGCCAATTAGATAACAACTAATTAAATAACTACAACCACGTGATGCCCAAAACAAAAGATATATTCTGATGCCAAGTGAACTCATTAAAGTCTCATTATCCAATATTTTTAAAGCACTGTTTCATTTTCCACACCAGATCCCTAAACAGCCACTGATACTCATCAAACCATTTTCCACATCTGCATGATAATAATCAGTTGAACCAATTTAAAAAAAATATACATACCAAATATCAATGAAATATATATATATTATAATAATATAAAATAAAATTAGAACACCTGAAATATCTGAGGAGTGGAAAGTAAGCGATTAGCTAAGGTACCACAAACATTTGCAGCGGAGACTACACAAAAGTGGATTCCAAATGCAGAAATGTGCTCCTCTTCACGCACATTGTCCGCTTGTCAAAATCATGTAATCTTTTCCATAGATTTAACTTTTACATCTGCATTTATAATTATCAGGATGTAATTCCTAAAGTATTATTAATATTTTGGGTATTGAAAATTGAAATGATGAAGCATGGATTTAGTAAGGGGATTGGATTACAAAATAAGCAAGAACAAGGAAAATAACATCATCGTCAGTCACCATGGCAGTTAGTATCTTGAATTCGTAGATAAGAAATTTTTGGTTCGTTTCCATGTTAAGATTACTGCGTGCACATAAATCAAGAAGATTTGTATATAGGCCCAAGTATGATGTTGTTCCAACTAATTGCTAGAAATTATATACATTGGCAAAATAATAGCGTCAATCACACAATTAGTACTTCTAAGCCACATAACTTGGAAAATTTCCATAAGAAATTATCATCATGATTCACGAAACTGGCGTATTCCACAAATTCTAATTCCATAACTCAAATACCATGCCTCCATTCTACTCCAACTTCAATTTCAAATTGACACAAGAAAAAGGAACTCAAAATTAATAGCCGCAATCAAACAATCAACACACGCTCTGAGGAGAGAGATTTTGAAAACCTTACATTTTGTCTTTGACGGCGAGGTTAATGAGTGCGGCGAGCGTGGCCTCGTTGGCCTCAGCGGAGCCGAAGCAGAGCATATCCACCAGGGGATCGACGACATTAGAGAAATGATGCCAGTACCACTGCGATGTCTTAATCAGCCGCCGGATATCCTTGGCCACTTGCACTCTAAAATTGGGATCGTCCGATTGCAGAAGCACGAGCGTTGATTGACGGTGAATTAAGATGAGGGGCTAGAGCTCGAAGCATAAGGCGGAGCGTGAATATCAACTCTGGAAGTGGCTGCGAATGTTGCTTATCTTCCATGCCCATTTTTACAGCGGCGATGAGATCAAACTATGGGTTTTGGAGAGAGAAAAATGGTTGTTTGGAGGCCTGGAGGGTGGGGGCAAAGATGCCCTAATTAAAAATTAAAAACTTATGCAGCAGTTGTTTGTAAGAATCGATACCTAAAATTGAGTTAAAAGCATCTGTTTTTCTTCAAACAAATGCTTTAAGTTTTAAATTTAATTAGAAAATAAAAGAATAATTTATAGGTATCAGATTCAATAACAGTTGATGCCTAAAGACTTCGATTTATTTTCAAAAAGGCCACCGCCACTCTTTAGGCATTAGTTTTCGTGAAGAAGTGATGCCTATTTGGTGATTTTATAGGTGTTTTTGTACTATTGCTTGTTGAAATCTTATATGACTCAAGGGATAAATGATCATGGATGCATCACTATGGGAACTATATATGCACTCACTAAGAGTGAGACGTAATATTTTGGTGCAAAAACATTATGAAACATGTGTGGGACCAAACTATATATCCATGATCGCCTTAGTTTTGAAATGGTTCGGCTAATTATCTATTTGGTATTGAGACGGTTTATTTTATTGTGAACCTAATAGATACAAACATAAAATTGCTTAGAATAACCTTGTGGAACTAACTTTTTTTGTGAAGTAATGGAATTTCTTATGTATTTGGTTGATCGATCATAAGGATTGGGAAGAGAAAATTTGTATTGTCCTTATTCCTATCGTAAGCTAAACTTTTACATTAATATTCGCAGAGGCATTAGGAAAATGATGAAAACACCATTCTTCAATAGTCGTTGCTCCAATCAAGTAAGCCTCTATATTACCACCAAAAGTATACCATGTGAAGACTTCTTATATATTCTCCACCTTCTGGTCATTGTTGTCTTGTTCTTTTTCTTTAGGCCTCTTTAGCCCTAGCTTTAGCGCAGTTGCGCCCATACGTACTCTGTGTGTCATGTGTTGAGTGTCCAAACATGTTAATTCATTTTATCGGCCTTAAGCCCAACGTTCGGTCTTGGTCATTGTCACTTTCTTAAATTAGGTCCCAAATCTCTCATTGACAATCAAGTTAACGATCATAACTCAATATTTGCCATTTCTAGTATAATTTATATATTGATGTTGCATACACCTAAAATATTAGTTGTTCAATTTGTAGGGAATTTTCAACCATCTTTCTGTTAGAATAGATTCCATCTCATCACCTGAATATTTATCTCCAATCTTTGTGGATCGTCCGCCACTTGTCACTCATCTAGTCTCCTATGATGCAGCAATCATTCGATGATTATTGACAGCTATTTTGTCACCACTGTCAGTTTCTGTTAGCAATTCCTTAGCTAACCAAAAGCATGATAGCAAGTGTTTCTTTCTAGATTCTTCCTAGTCCTATAAATATTGTGATCGTGTTCTATGATTGACACACTGAATACAATGAATTGTTCTGCTGCATATTCTATGTTTTATACTTCAATGACTATTAGCTCATATCAAACATGGTATCAGAGCAGGACTTGATCCTGGCTCTGTCACAAAGTTAAAGAAGCTGATCAGGTTCTACATATTTCTGCTGGTTTAATAACTGAATATGACCCTATTGTGTGTGCTATTACTTCCAAAAACGAGCCATTAAGTCTCAGTTATGCTAGTGCTCTTTTACTAAGTTTTGAAGCTAGGATGGAAGCTCATAATCCCTCTGTTTTTGATAAAAACAACACTTTACTGGCCAATGTTGCCATTCAAGACAACAGGAAAAAATGAAGAACTCTAGAAATTCTAATTTTAGAGGTAGGGGTAACAACCCCTCTAGAGGAGGTAGGTTTGGAAGAAGCAATTACAGAGGGAGATGAGGTAGATTCCAAGGACATGGCAGACAAGCTTGGAGGTAGATTCCAAGGACATGGCAGACAAGCTTGCCAAATTTGTCACTATACTAGTCACACGGCTGATAAATGTTACTACATGGCTCACTTGAACTTTACGCCTAACAATAATGCTCAAAACAGTGTCAGATATGGCTCCTCCAATAGAACCAACACTCCTACTGTCATGGTTGCTTCTCAAGATACCTCCTCTGTGGCTGGCTCTAGCTGGTTTCCTGACTCCGGAGCTACCAACCATGTGACCTATGACATGGCTAATCTTAACATTTCCACTAAGTATCAGTGAGTATTAGGGGCCTAACAAACTTCATATGGGAAATGGCACATGTTTGCCCATTACACACATTAGTACCTCTTCAGTCCAATCTTCTTTCAGTCCATATACTTTTCATCTTAAAATCTTGCTACTTGTTCCCACAATCACCAAAAATATTTTAAGTGTTTCTCAATTTGCTAGAGATAATGTTGTTTTCTTTGACTTTTATTCTACTTGTTATTTTGTGAAGGATCTCAATACGGGGGCAATTCTACTCCAAGGGACACTTAAGGATGGCTTGTACCACTTTGATCTCAACAATGCCAAGCGTCTATACAATGAATTTGTGCAACCTTCCACAAGTCCACATTAGTCCAGCCTTTCAGTTTCTCCCTTCAGCAATAGTTCTCCTAGTGTTAATTTTTCTGTAATTTCAAAAAAGCCAAATGTTCACATATGGAATCAAAGACTAGGACATCCAGCTCTTGAAGCTGTGAAACAAGTGCTTACAAGTTGTAATCTGCTCTTTGATTTTAATAAAAATAATCTTTCTTTGTGTGATGCTTGTTGTAAAGCAAAAATGCATAGGCTTCCATTTCCTGATTCTCATTCCAATTATTCTCATGCTTTTGAGCTGATTCACTCAGATTTATGGGGCCCTGCCCCTGTCTATTCTCCCACACAATACAAATATTACATTAGTTTTGTGGATCAGTACACTAGATACAACTGGATCTATTTTCTCAAAAACAAATTTGAGGCAATTGATAAGTTTCAGATTTCACCAAATGATTCGAACTCAGTTTAACTCTAAAATCCAAACTATTCAAACTGATTGGGGGGTGAATTTTATAGTTTTTCTTCCTTCCTTAAACATCATCGCATACTTCACAGAGTTTCATGTCCCTACACACCCCAACGAAATGGAGTTGTGGAACGGAAGAATAGACACATTGTAGAAATGGCATTGGCATTGTTAGCTCATGCAAGCATTCCTCAGTCCTTTTGGGTGGATGCCTTTACCACTGATGTGTACCTCATCAATAGGTTGCCCACTAAAACACACAAAACTCAGTCACCCTTTGAATTGTTGTTTCACGAAAAGCCAGACTACTCCTCATTAAGAGTGTTTGGGTGTTTGTGCTATCCTTACCTTCGAGATATCAACTCTCACAAATTACAATTCAGGTCCTCTCCTTCTACTTTTCTTGGTTACTCTGATGGTTATAAAGGTTACAAAGTCTTACTTCTCTCTGGCAAGCCTATTGTGGGTTGTAAGTGGATATTTAAGGTTAAGAAACATGTTGATGGCACCTTAGCCAGGTACAAGGCTCGTTGCATTGCCAAGGGATATACTCAGAACCTTGGTCTTGATTATGATGAAACGTTCAGTCCGGTTATCAAACCTATTACCATTCGAACCGTTCTATCTTTGGTTGTCTCCTTTGGATGGCAAGTGAGGCAATTAGATGTCAATAATGCATTCCTTCATGGGGAGTTAGAAAGGGACATTTACATGAAACAACCACCGGGGTTTGAGAAGCTCTCAGATCAGAATTATGTTTGTAAGTTGAGTAAGTCCATTTATGGCCTCAAACAATCTCCTAGGGCTCAGTACACCAAGCTCAAAACTGAACTTCTCAATCAACACTTTCAGTTTTCTAAGGCAAATAATTCTTTGTTTTATAAAATCACAGCAACCTCTTACACTCTAGTGCCTATTTATGTAGATGATATTATTGTCACGGGAAACCATGATAGTCATATTGAGAATTTGATTGCTAATTTAAGCTCCGCTTTTTCCTTGAAAGATCTTGGACCATTGCATCATTTTCTTGGAATTCAGGTTACACTACAACCAGTGGAGGGCTACATCTGTGTCAAAATCAATATATTCATGATGTGCTTGTTAAGGTGAATATGACAATTGCTAAAGGAGTTGTAACTCCCATGGTTGCTTCTCCATCACTGTCTAAGCATTTGGTTCTCCTACTATGAATGGAACTTTATACAGAAGTGTCATTGGCGCGTTACAATATATTACAATCACTAGGCGGATATGTTATTGTGTTAACAAGTTAAGCCAGTTTATGCAACATCCACTTGATACTCATTGGCAGGCTATTAAGAGGTTGCTACGGTATCTAGCAGGCACTTCTCAATTTAGATTGAACATTACTAAGTCTTCTCAGCTGAATTTGGTTGCTTATGCAGATGCTGACTGGGCCACTGATGTGGATGATCGAAAATCAGTCACTGAGTTTTGTATTTATCTTGGTGACAATCTTGTAGCTTGGTGTTCTAAAAAGCAACATTCTATCTCCGGTCTAAAGATCGGCGAGTCAAAAGTTTGGCTCATTGTTCTACGGAGTTGTTGTGGTTAAAATCCTTATTAAGTGAACTTCATATCACTCAGTCTCACATTCCCATTATTTGGACATATAACATAGGTGATGAGGCTCTAGCTGGCAATCCAGTTCATCATTCTAAAGCCAAACACATTGACACACTGAATACAATGAATTGTAGTCGTGCTCTATGATTGACACACTATACAATGAATTGTTCTATTGCATATTCTCTACTTTATACTTCAATGACTATTAGCTCATATCAAACACTTCTCAATAGTCTTAATCCATCCAATGAACCACTATATATTGTAATGCAACTGAACTAAGTTTTTTATGTCACTTCTCTAACAACTTGAAATTCTATGACCATATTACATTATAGTGAAGAAAAATGATGGTCGTTACATACCTTATTTCAGTTAAGGAAAAAAATGAGAAAAGAGAAGAAAAATCATATCTTAGGTCATTTACTAAGCTTCAAGGTACAAAGACAGCTAATTAAATAGAATAACTAAGTATGACTTAGTGTTTGATAGGCCGAATCGCCATAAAATTGGTAACTCTCAGATCATTTTGTATGATTGTTGGAAGAGTTGGCAAATTGATAGCCCAATTGTGACGAGTTTTGGGTGATTCTATGGTAACGGCTTGTGTAGTGTAGAGGGATCAGTGAGAATTTTATTGTCAAGAATTCTAGAGAATTCTTCATCAATTTGAGTTGAAGAAGATCAATGGATTTGGTAGATTTTAACCTCCTAACCAGTATGACATACTTTATGTCCATTTACTCTTATACAAATTATGTAATTTGCTACTATAAATATTAAACTCAGCAGTCATGTCTTGATTATAAGGAACCTTTTCATTTAAGTTATACTAAGTTTTTTTTTAAGTATTTAGCTAGAGTTTCACCACATTATAAAAGTATAAACCCAACAATTGAGCATCAAATTAAAATACAGTGGACAAGATAATGGTGCGAGAAAAACTCCACTTTTTTAACCACTTAAACTTTGCAACATATATATCAAGTTTTTAAGAAAATTTGAAGGTCATTCATGATATTCATCTAGTTCTAGACTATTCCACTATTCATGATATTCATCTAGTTCTAGAAGCTATTCATGTCATTTGGAACATAACCCTTGTAAATAATAGTTTCAATTTAATTTCTAGGAAAGGTATTCCATAATCGCCCCAAATTGTCACAAATCACATCAAACACAATTGAGATACAATTTATAAGTTATAAATTTTACATATAAATTTATTGACTACTACATATTCTATAACAGTACTCAATATATTATAATGAGGAGATATACAATACTAGTAAGAAATTGAAGAGAAGAAAAGAATGTGGAATCCCAATGAAATAGAAAAAATGATACACATTAATATACCGGAGAATGAAACCCTTCGAACATTAAATTTTTGTGAAGTTTTCACTCGGCGCATTTGCAAGTTGATGTTTGACTATTTAATCACCAAAAGAAAATTTCAGTTTACCGACATAATTTACTGACATAAATGATTTTGTCACTAAATTTTACAGTTACCTACAAAATAAAAAATATTAGTTTTTATTATACCTACAGATCACCCACAGTTCTTAAATTTACCGGTGGAAATACTATAGGTATTTACCAACAGTTTTAGATTCTATAGGTAAAATATTTACCTACAATGACTTTACCTACAACGATTTTATTATCTACACTTTACAGTTTTCTTAATATTTACCTATAGGCTTTTCTGTAGGTAAACTGATTTTTCTTGTAGTGAATATTTCTGTTAATTACTGTAAATTATTATGCATATGTATAACTATTATATGTGTGGATGCATAGAAAATACTATATTGGAGTTGGAAAAGAAGTTAATAAATAACTTAATTGGCATATGCTTTGAAATTAAAAGCTTAGGGTAAATTAAAAGGACAGCTGTGTGGGATGAAAGGTTATCTCCAAATTCAACAATTGGTACTCAAATAAAGTGCACATATGACTAATTTCCTGCCAAAATAACTAATGGATTGTGTTTGTTCTTAATTGGATTGTTAGGGCGAATTATTTCGCCTATAATAATTTCCTTAAATAAAATATGGTGTTTTTAATTATTTTGCCTTTCTAGACTTATAGTAAGATTGAGTTGGATATAGATTAGGAAAGATATCATATTGATATGGTATAGATATATTAGGACTCTTTGATATTTATCTTATTTTCTAGAATAAGTGATATACTTGTCATATATTTGTATATATCTTCTTTCCTTGTGTATTACGATTCATTGATGGACTTGGACGCCTATATAAAGAGAAGAGGACATCCATATCAGCACATAAGAAATACACCAGAGATATAAGAGTCTTGAGAGAGTTAAGAGTCATTAAAGCACAAAGAACCTCATTGTACTGGATGCGATCTCGGATATGACTACATCCAACAATAACATCCAATTCTGCAGTTGTGTTTGTTAGCTTTTTCTTCCATAGCTTTTTGTATTGTGATAAACGTAGTCCACACATGTCTATTGTTGGATGAGTTGTATTACAAAAATTAGATCTACTCTAGATAGGAGTTTTCATTGATTTCCTACTAGTTGATTTTAGTATTCTTTGTATACAGATTCAAATGTTTTTACTAGTGGAAAGTTTCGCCATATTGGCACATCTACAAGCTAGTAGGCTTGTAGATAATTTTTTACATCTTGTGTCTTGTTTCTGTTTCTTTATTCCACTGCATGTGATTGTGAATGTGACCACATTTGCAATCACATCTATACTCTGTGAAACTTTTTGAATGTTCCGGTGCTATAATTTTTCAATTGGCATCTAGAGCCTACACTTGATGACACTAAGTGTTGATCCTGTGTGTTTGTTAGCATGGATAATCAAACTAACCACACTTTTCATCCCCCCATTCTTGATGGCTCCAATTATTTTGGAAGGTCAAAGTACAAGCCCACATCAAATCAATTGATGAAAGGGCCTGGCGTGCAATCCTTTCTGGGTGGTCACCTCCGAAACACATTGATACGGAAGGTGACTACAAGGATAAAGGAGAAATTGATTGGACAAATGATGAGATAACATTGACAAATTATAATTCGAAGGCATTGATGGCCATCTTGGTATTGTGGATCAAAATATGTTCAAAATCATAGCCAATTTTATTATTGCCAAAGATGCATGGGATACCCTGAGTGTTGTGAGGGATCTGCTAGTGTGCGACAAACCAAACTTAGGTTACTTACCAATAAGTTTGAAATTTTAAGGATGCAGGAAGATGAGAACATCGCCACAAACAATGCCAAATTGTGTGATATTACCAATGAAGCTCAAGCCTTATGTGAACCCATCTCCAATGTTAATCTTGTCAGCAAAATGATGAGATCTCTCCCTGTTAGGTATAATATCAAAATCTCATCTATTGAAGAAGCCCATAACACCGCCTCATTAAGCCTTGAAAAACTTGTTGGCATTCTTCAAACCTATGAGATGAATATGGCTCAACAAATGGAGAATATGGGTCAAAAGTTTGCTTTTCAAATTGAGTCCCCTTTTCAACTTGAGTCCAAAGTTACTGATGACTTTGCTGAACTTACCAATGAGATTGAAAATTTGGATCTAGGAGATGACTCTATGGCCATGTATTCGAAAATATTTGATTGATTCTTAAATTGATCAAAAGTCATAAAAAGTCTCAAAATTTCACAAAAACTTTTAAGCCTGAATCAAGCAAGTTCCCTAAAAAGAACACCATTGATGAAAATCAAGATCGTTTTTCTGGTAAAAAATCAAACAAGTTTGACACTAAAACTCTTGATTCCATTAGGTGTAGGGCATGTATTGGGTATGGTCATTATGTTGCCCAATGTGCTAATACTCTTATGAAAAGGGAATGAGCTTGAATGTGACTTTGAGTGATAATGAATCTGAAAATGAGAAGAATGAAGAGTAAGAACAACACATTAGTGAAAGTTCTCCAAATAAATCCTTCATGTGTTGCCAGAGGTGTGGCCCGAGATGTGATCACACCTTCTTTGATAACATCAGAGTTCACATATGAAGAATAGGATACCTTAACTATTTCTGACCTTTTTTGTTTCAATTCGACTTCTGTTTTTGATGATGTTGAACGGGATGATGATTCGAATGGTGTAAGCCTAGAAGACACATACACGAAGCTGTATAAGGATTGGCTGAAGAGGATTAAACTTAATGAAGTCCTCAAAAGGGAGAATGATCGACTCAAGAAGGAAAATGATGAACAAAAGGAAGTAATTACCAGGTTAGAGGCGTCTCTTACCAAGAATGATCTTGACTTTAAAAAGGTATATTCTAAACTTGATCTCTTGAAATCATGAAGAAGTTTAATTCGGGGAAATCAAAACTGGATGATATACTTTCTTTGGGTAGTGATGATAAAGCTGGCCTTTGCTATAAAACTCCTGTATTTGTTAAGGCAAAATAACAAGGAGAATCTTCAGATTCCTCTAACAATAAAAAGAGTTTTTTCTCAAAAGTCTAAACCACGGAAACGCCACTTTATTTGTCACTATTGTCATGATCCTGGCACATTAAACCGTTCTATTATAAACTAAAATCGGATCTAAAATTTGGACGTCAGATGTCATCGCTAACATCACAACATCCTCGTAATCACTTTATGAAATATGTATGGATTAAAAAATCTGATATTAAATGTCATGTTATCTATATTTCTTTGAGATCTAACATTGCAGGATTATGGTATTTTGATAGTGGATGTTCACGACATATGACAGGTACCTTGGAGTATTTAACTGAGTATGAAGAATACAATGGTGGCAATGTAACCTATGGAGGTGGAGCTAAATGGAAGATAATTGGAGGGACGTTGAACGTTGAAGAACTACCCAAGCACCGTAATATGCTCCATGTAGTTGGTTTTAATGCTAATCTCATCAGCTTAAGTCAATTATGTGATGATGATCTCTATGTAAATTTCAACAAAAACTCTTGTGAGGTGTTCAATGAATCTGATACTTGTATCCGTCGGCTTGAGGTCTTCTCGGACGGTATTTGTTGTCGATATTGTAATGAGCAACTTTGTCACAAAGGCACACACTAATGACACCGATCTATGGCATCAAAAATGAGGTCATGTTAGCCCTAAAAAGCTAATGGAACTAGTGAAATTTGAAGTTATATAGCTTGCCTAAATTGTCCATGAATA
The DNA here is from genome assembly GCA_016081115.2 of Rehmannia glutinosa. NCBI lineage: Eukaryota > Viridiplantae > Streptophyta > Magnoliopsida > Lamiales > Orobanchaceae > Rehmannia > Rehmannia glutinosa. Next base: position 77,523,974 of record CM071926.1, read on the forward strand.
GTGTCAATGTTTGTGGGAGTTGTCAAAGGGGTAAACAAAATAGAGTGTCACATCAAATGACATCACATTTCTACACTACTAGATGTCTGGAGTTAGTTCATATGGATCTAATGGGTTCTATTGAAATTGAAAGTGTGGGTGGTAGGAAATACTCCTACGTGATTGTTGATGATTTTTCACGTTACACGTGGACATACTTTCTACGTGAGAAATCTGAAACCTTTGATTTCTTTAGAAGCTGGCATAAAAAGCTTTGTAACTTGTATAATCTAACTGTTACCAGAATTAGATGGGACCATGGTAAAGAATTTGAGAATTATTCTTTCTCGTCTTTCTGTGATAGAAAGGGAATTTTTCATGAATTTTTCACACCCAAAACTCCACAACAAAATGGAGTGGCAGAGAGAAAAAATCGTACATTGCAAGAGATAGCCCGTGTCATGCTTAGTTCAAAAAAACTTTCAAAAAGATTTTGGGTTGAAGCTCTAAATACTGCTTGTCACATAGCAAATCGTGTATATTTGAGGCCATGATGTTCTATGAACCCTTATGTAATTCTTTTGGGGAAGAAACCTAGCCTCAAAATTTTCCATGTTTTTGGGTGTGTGTGCTATGTTCTAAATGATCGTGATAATCTTGGTAAGTTTGACTCAAAAAGTGATAAGTGCCTATTTCTAGGCTACAATTCGAACAATCATGCTTATCGAGTTTACAATCTTCGTACTAAGACAATAATGGAATATGTAAATGTAGTCTTCGATGAACTCTCAAATATTGCAGGTAAGAGTGAAGAAGACAATATTGAGACCTACTCGAGTTCGTTGAAACCGCTCCAAGTGACGGATGTAAGCATAGATGTGATCGAGAATGTGATCAAGCCTCATCCACGTTGTCCCCAATGTAGAACCAAATGTGACGACGACTTCGAGCCTACTTCCATGTCTCCCCGATCTGCGGTGAAACAGACTCGATTCAAGCATCGAACCCATTAAAGAAACGACCGATCCAATCTTGGACCTTGGCAGAAATATACGTACAAGGATTCAGAAAAATCACCCTACGTTTAAAATCATTGGTAATGCTACTGATGTTATTAAGACAGGAGGGAAAGGTAAAGTAAACTATCGTGATATGGTAAGGATGGTTTGCATGTCTGCTCATAGTGTTAGTGTGAGAACTTGTTGCTTTGTGTCCAATTCTGGATACATGCTATGCAAGAGGAAATAGTCAATTTGTCAAAAATAAGGTGTGGTTTTTGGTCCCTAGGCCAATTCAAAAATAAAACTGATTAATCTGGAAAAATTGTTTGCAATAAAGCTCGATTAGTTGCTCAAGGGTACACACAAGTTAAGGGAGTAGATTTCGATGAAACCTTCGCTCTTGTAGCCCGTATTGAGTCAATATGTCTATTGCTAGCAATTGCATGTTATTTGGGTTTAACTCTTCACCAGATGGATGTAAAAAAATGTGTTTTTAAATGGCTTTTTAGATGAAGAAGCTTTTGTAGAGTAACTAAGGGTTTTGAGGACTCTTTTAAGCCTAACCATGTGTATAAGCTTAAAAAAGCTCTCTATGGTCTTAAACAAGCTCCGAGGGCTTGGTACGGTAGGTTAACTGAGTATCTTCTTCAAATTGGTTTTAAACGTGGTGAAATAGATAAACCTTGTTTATTCCAAAGAAAAACCATGACATCATGATTACTCAAATCTATGTCGATGACATTATTTTTGGTTCATCCTCTGTTAAATTGTTGAAATAATTCATTGCTTGTATGTCCTTCACTTTCAAAATGAGTATGGTAGGTGAGTTTAGTTACTTCCTGGTCTTGCAAATTTAACAATTAAAGGAAGGAATTTTTATCTCACAAAGCAAGTATGCCAAAAACCTTGTGAAAAAGTTCAATTTGGAAAATGCTTCTCACTTGAAGACTTCCATGGGGTCGAGTCAAAAGTTGAGTAAGGAAGATGTGGCTGAAACTGTTGACCACACCTTGTATAAAAGCATGATAGGAAGTTTGTTGTACTTGACTGCCAGTCGTCCTGATATCATGTTTAGTGTTCGTCTTTGTGCTCGATATCAATTTGATCCCAAAATTACTCACTTAAAGGCCTTAAAACATATTATTCGATATGTAGGAAGCACAACTAATTTGGAAATTTGATACATAAAAGACACTAACACTAATCTTGTGGGATTTAGTGATTTTGATTGAAATTTGGAGATGTTGTTGATCGAAAAAGTACAACTTGAGTATTTTTTTTTTTGGGAAATAATTTGGTCTCATGGTATAGCAAAAAGAAAAATTATGTATCCCTTTCGACTGCTGAATCGGAATATGTAGCAGTTGGAAGTTGTTGCACACAACTTTTATGGATGAACCAAAAGATTGAGGACTATGGTTTGCAAAGTGAAACACTAATTGCCGATTGTGATATATGAGTGCAATTGATATTTCAAAAAATCATGTCCAACATTCTCATACTAAACACATAGATATTAGACATCACTTTATTCGAGATTAATTGAGAAAAATATAATTCGCATTGAGTATATTGCGACTGAAAATCAGCTTGCATACATCTTCACCAAGGCTTTGGATTTTGAGAAATTCTCCAATTTAAGGAAATCTCTCGGTTTGTGTGTTCTCTGAAATATTACACAAGATGTTACTGCATTGCACATCACATTTGTTGTAACATCCAAACACTGCATGTCTCTTCTTCTTCTTCTTTATTTCTTTTTAATTTTTTTTGTATTCATCCCTGCATATGCATATCTGCAAAAAGTAGATTGATGATTCGAACTAGTCACATATATTTTCTCACTTGGAAAACTGGTGTGAGTCGATCTCTCCAAATTATAAAAAATGATATTTTTTTCCCAGTTTATAAATAAAGTTTTGGTCATGCTTGGAGGCCTTAAAAGAAAAAGCTATCAACCCATTGTGTGCAATTATTCCTTGTGACTAATTTCTTCAACCTTATTGTTGTCTAAAAAGGCATGATCATGTGAATAAAAAGAGCTACCTATGGCATTTGAGTGAAAGCTCCCTTCTGGCTAACTCCCTCATGAGACTTGGAAAAATTGGAGAAAACTCAAAAAATTTGAAAAATTGGGATTTCGGATTGTGATTCATTAAATCAGTTAGTACATGTGTGACGACATGTGATCCTATATCCATTGTTGCAGCACTTATCTCTTCTTGTGTGTGATTTTCTTTTGTTTAGGCATATAGTAGGTTTTGCATGTCATGGTGATGTTGGCTAATTTGCTGAGATTTGGTTTCCATATATAATCTAAGCTTGATATTTTTCTCTTCCCAAAATCTTGAAAACCTTGATGGTTATTTTGTGGGTTGAACATGATATGGAGGATAAGGGAAAATCTTTTTGATCTCTCTTTCCTTATCACAATTTGACTTAATTTGGACACTTTGTGAACTAGAGTTTGGAATTAATTGGACTTCATATTTCTTTCCTTATTTTTCAATTTTGTCCATGAGATATTATTTCCTAATAAAACTTTTCACTTTGTGCTTTGGATTTCGTGTCTGATTATGACTCTTATCAATTCCCTATTAAATTACAGGTACTCAAGTACAATCTCTTCTCTCTTACGCTATTCGAAGTATTTTGTGTGGCTTGAATTTTTTCTACAGGTTGAAATCTTCTCTCATTCTCTATGGCTCGATTTGTATCATCCATCAAAAACCTCTTTGGAAGTCCCAGCAAGTCACCATCTTTCTCACAAAACTCTGAAAGCCCTCACTCAGAAAAATCTATGGTTGAAACCTCTGTTCCAGATTCTGTCAGAGATGGTGCAACATCTGACATCACATCTCTCTCTGATAAGAATATTTCATCTTCTCCGATTAAAGAGAGTTTGGCGCCCCCTGAGACGGTTGGTACACCTTCTTCCATTCCTACAGAAGTTCCTGCGCAGAGCACTACACCTCCATCTCCCCAAACCCCTGCACCTGAGTATGTTGAAGATGCCCTTGCATCCGATACTCAAGATGCCTCTGCATCTGGTACTACATCTCTCACTATTCAAATACACGACCCAGGTATGGATTCTTCCCTTCCTACATCTAGTACTACCATCCTCTCCTAGACCTACCCCCACTACTCTCATTCTGGTTCCGTTCCAAGAGGATTCTCTTCTTTCTTTGTTCTCTGGGGAAAAGGATAACAAAATTGATGTCGATGATCCCCCAGATTTTGAGGTAATTCGCATTGTTCATGGGCCATTAAGAAACCCTAATGTTTGTCGTTCGAAACGCTTGAGAGGCTACTCCCCAGAAGACTTCAAAGGTTCTTATTCTACCCTTGAAGTTTCTCCTAAAGCAAAGAAAAGAGGTTGGGGACACCACAAAAATAGGGGAGATGAGTTGCATATACCACATGTCAGTTTCAGTGATTCTGAGGACAATGTGATCCAGTTTGTTGTTCCACCTAGAAATCCTATGCAGATAGAACCCCATGAAAGTGATGATGACATGCCCTTGGCTCAAATGGTCCAGAAAGCCAAGAAAGGGAAAAGTGTGGCCAAGAATGTGAGCACATCTAAGTCCGCACCTACAGCAGTTGACTCCAGTTCTGAATTTGATGACTCGAGTGATGAGGATTTTGATGCCTCAAAGGAACCAAACACTGTGATTGACTATGAGGCTCTGGTTGATGAAATAGGTGATGAAATGATGACCAGAAGAAAGAAGGCAGCTGTTGGGATAGATGCTGAGAAGGATGTGATGTCATCCGACGACACATCTGATTCTGAGTTTGATCTTGGGAGAGCCCATTCTGAATCATTTTACACTGCATGTTGCGACCAGGTTTCATGCTTTAATCTTACTCGTGATTTTATTGATGAAAGATGTAGGGATTATGATCACTTCGCCCAAGACAACTTAAACAGATTTTTTGAGGAACGGAATTTAATTACTACAATTGATACTGCCATGTCTTATGTTGACTCTGTTGTTTATGAGTTATATGCCAATTTGTCTCCTAGGATTACTGTTCGAAGATCTCCCAAGTATGGGAAAGTGTTTGTCAGAAATAGGATTTACCAGTTCAATCCTACAATTATCAATGAATTCTTTGATATGACTGACTTGAGGAGGCTGAGGTTCCCTTTGATTATAATGAGATGACCAAGTTTCTAACGGTGGAAGGGAACTCGAATGGCCAAGACATCCACGAAAACTTCCTCAAAGATGCACAAAATTTGTTGTGCAAATTGGTCACACTCCAAAAATAATTCCATAGTGACTCGAGCTCATGCACGCATCGTATCAAATAGGAAAGGGGTCTACCCCTCGATTTTGGGAACTTGACTTTGAGGAGGTGACATTCTTTGCTGATAGTAGGTCCAAGTCCTGGTCACTTCCATTTCCCAGCCTCATCTACAAAATTCTGGTGTCTCAAGGGTTTGAACCAAGACAGGGTGAACGGTTCACTAATCCACCTGGCCTCTTCCATGTGTCTCGGCTTCTGCTCAACTCTTGGAATAGAATTGTTGATTTGCCTCTTGTGTATCCATGGGATACACCACCTGCTCCTGAAACTCCTATCACCGATGCTCCTCTGTCTGCTGAAACCTCTGTTTCTCAGTCTGTCCCAGATGTGGCCTCAGATGTGGTCCCCGATGTTGGCAATATTCAGGATCACATTTTCCCTAACATTCCCTATGTTCCTATTTATGTGGCTTTCTTGTAGGTTCAGTTTGGCTCGCTTTCTGGCCAAAAAGGGGTAGAGGATTTGGCTGCTGGACCGAGCAATGTTGCAGGTGGAGTTATGGTTGTTGATGCTCCTGGGAATGCTTCTCAAAATCCTGAAAATGATGATGCTCAAAATGTTGTTGCTGCACCTATGAATGGACAGGGTGAAGACGATGAAGGCCTTCAATTTGATTTTGAAGGACAAATGGTTACAAATATTTCCACCGATGAACTTTATGATATTTAATTATGGGGTGTATTAAAACAATTATCTAGTTAGGATTACTTGCTTTTGGTTGGTGATTCCTTGACAAAACTTTGCTTGTGATTATTTTGCTGCAGATATGAATGTGTCCTGAAATGTGATTACATCTGTTTCAGTATTTTTACCATCATGATATTTAGGGGGGGTTGATATATTTAGGAGGAGATGGTTTGATGTGTGCTTGATATGTGTTTTGTCCAGAAGGGCAAAAAGTGGGAGATTGTTAGGGCGAATTATTTCGCCTATAATAATTTCCTTAAATAAAAGATGGTGTTTGAACTATTTTGCCTTTCTAGACTTATGGTAAGATTGAGTTGGTGATATGGTATATATATATTAGAACTCTTTGATATTTATCTTGTTTCCTAACATAAGTGATATACTTGTCATATATTTGTATATATATTCTTTCCATATTTATTAGGACTCATTGATGGACTTGGATGTCTATATAAGAGAGGATGACGTGCATAATGTTTACACTAGAAATACACCGATGATGAAGATTTATTAATAACTTTCAGGTAATTAATTGAATCAAGTTTCCTATATTAATTACCTTATATCCAAAACAAAACACAAAAAAAAAAGTCATGCCATTCTAAAATGCAATGATTATAATAGTCAACCAAGATGAGTTAATTCCTATTTTCCTTCATTAATTTCCTCACAATAAATATCATAATTATATTGATTTATACAGGCACCTTATATTCCGGTTTCTGCTTTTTTAATCTTGTACCTCTACGAAATTGTATCTTACACTCATGCATCTCTCCTACAAACTAGCTTGTATATACTCATGGTGGAAGTAATAAAAAGAAAAGTGAAGCAAAAAGAAATAGAAAAAATATTGTAAAAGTGGTTGGAAAATGTGTAACTTTAGAAATACATACAAAAGGTGATACAAGTATTACACTGCAAACAAAAGAAATTTATTACTTGGAATTTAATGAGAGCCCACTAATCTCACCATCTCTTTTTCTTTTTCTTACACTTTTAGTCCAAGAGAAATTCTTAGCCCTTGGATTGGTATCAAATCAAGGGTTGTGATTACATGCAGCTTATATAGTACAAGTTTCAATTGTTCCAGGCATTATATATATATGAGTGAGTTTCTCTCAGAAAACACAAACATTCCTTTGATAGCTAGTCATTTTGTTTGCATACAAATAAATAAATAAAATATAGATTTAGCCATCTTATTATCCATGGAAGGTGAAGGAGAAAATTCCAATAATCCTCCGCCATTAAGTACTGCAAATGATAGTTGCTTTTTTGCTAATGACAACTTTTCCTACCAAAAATTGTTGAACAATCATAATCCATCAACTCTGTTTCATTCTAATGATTTGCAGACAAATAATGAAGTGCTTCTTGATGGAGAGGTTGTTGACCAAAATCAAAATCGAGACGAAAATTTTTATTAATAACTCAATTAATTAATTAGTTGTTGTGATGTGCAGTGGAATGATAGTTCGGAGAAGGGAAGCTCTTCTGCTTATTGGATCAAGGGTCAGTGGACAACTGAAGAAGATAGGTAAAATGGAATATATATATATATAGTTGTTTAATTTGTTTTGAAGAAATGGAATTTAATTTAGGATTTTGATGATTTAATGCAGAAAACTGGTTAAGTTGGTGAAGCAATATGGATACAGAAAATGGGCAGTGATAGCTGAACAAATGGTGGGAAGAATTGGAAAACAATGTCGTGAGCGATGGCAAAATCACTTGCGCCCTGATATCAAGGTTTTTTTTATTAATTCACCGAGTATATTTTATTTTTTTCGCAGTCATTTTAAATGGGATCATATTTTTTTTTTCTCATCTTATCTTCAAAATATACTTGCTTAAAAATTGATTGATGTCCTTTTCTAACATATCTTTATTGTTTTGGTTAATTATGGCTATTTTTATAGGAGTAAAATCTGCAGTAGATTCTTTCAATTTTCTGTTTTTGCTATATTTTTACATGTTAAGATATATGAGTTTATTTGTTGATAGTATAACTCCATCTTTTCATGATGAAATCTTAAATTTTAGTGATAAATTAATGATGGATTGAGATAAGATCATAGGGATTGCGTTTGCTTATGAGGGCTTTGAAACAAAATTAAACCTTGAGGTTATTTTCTATATCAGCCTTCACAATTTAATTTGTTAATGCTATTTAACAATCTCTGTATGTATTTTGTGTTTCTTTTTCTAGGGTTTCTTCCTTGTATTACATTCTCTTGAGAGTCAACATTACATTCATGTGGTTGAAAAAACTTTTTAACAGATAAAGCAACCTAAATTTGTTACAATGGCACTGAATTTGATGCTTCTATGGAAGAGATTTGGTGGGGGTTTTGCATGCCTTGCAACCACCACTCCACCCCACACCCTCATTTTATTGATTTGTTATTTTTTTTAATTAATTGTAAATATAAAATACACATTATTAATTACATATCACTTTTATCTTAATTTTGATTGATTAAATGTTCATGATTTCAGAAAGATGTAGTTTGGACTGAAGAAGAAGAGAGGTTGATAATTGAAGCCCATGAGAAATTCGGAAACAAATGGGCAGAGATAGCCAAATGCGTCCCAGGCAGAAGTGAAAACTCAATTAAGAACCATTGGAATGCTACAAAAAGAAAACAGACTTCAAAGAGAAAGATCAAAAGACCAGAAAGGCTAGGGCCAATTCAATCATATATTTTGGAAGAATACGTCAAGAAAAAGTATTTCAATAAGGGATCATCAATTAATACCTCAAAAACCAACAATAATCCGCAATCAACCACCACAACCAGTTGTCCTTTAGTAGCAGAATAACAGTCTCAGTGGTGATGATGAATCAACTACTTATAATTTCACACTCGAGACGTTTGATGAGGAGATGAATTTCATGAAAACCTGTTTGCGAACAATGAGAATTCGGATCGGATAATTAATGGATCTGATCAACATAGCAATATTATCTCTTCTTGCTCGTCGTCCAATTTCTCCGTCTCCACTCAAACGATCGATGTTCAGCCAAATGGAGATAACTTATTGGCTTCTTCTTCTTCTTCAGAAAATAGCATGGTACAAATTGGTGGTAATAGAGACATTTTAATGCAGGAGGGTCAAGGGGCATATTTTTCTTCAGAGATTAATTACTTCTATTCTTATATGTTTGAGGGATCTTTCGGCAACATGGGCTCAAACATGGGATGAATCGAGATGATACATTTTTCTGCTGGTAATTGAAAAAGTGAAGATGGATTTTATGGAAATTATATTTGACTTTGTTATGTATTTCTATTGTACAACATATATATTTGTCTAATTAATAGGGTTTAGTCAGTTAGATATTAATTAACTGGCTTTCATAGTTCTAGGCAGTTTATAGTTATTATGTGAACTAATTCTGATTTTCACATCTAATTATATATTATATTGTGGGCATTTCAATTTTGTTTGAAATTTTAGTATGTGTACGAAAAACCTTGGTGTCCGAATGGTGGTTGTGTACTTCTCCAGGTGTTGGTTACGTTTTTCGTTTTTTAGTTGCATGCAATTTTTGTTGTTATTTAATGGGTGTGTTTTCTTCTCTCTTCCTATTTTTCTCTTGTTTTTATCTTCATCAGTCAATTGATTTCTATTCTTTTCAAGCTCTCTTTGACCAAATTCTTGTTTTTTCCATGAGCACATTATGAAACCAAAAGCTAGTTTGGCCTCACAAATGGCTAACTTCCCATGCATTATGCATTCTTGTTTCCTATATGTAATATGTGGGGTGACAAAAGCAAATATGTAGTTTGTGCTTTAACAATGTTTTTTTTATATATTTCTGATACGTCACCTACGACTTGAATGGCCTTGGGCGATAATTATATTAAGTAAATTACTTTTTATGTAACATTAATTGAGTACTTTCTATCGGAATTAATATATGTGTTTTTTTTTTTTGTGTGTGTATATGTGTGACTTTCGCGTGCGCGTGTGAGTAAGAAAGTATCGATACGATTGCTTATAATTATTACATTAACGGTTTTGTCGTTATTATTTTTCGTACTAACTGTCGTGTATATATATATATATATATATATAGTCATCATATCAATGATAAGAACTACTTGTGATCATAAAAGATTATATAAGACAAAAATTATTTTTCGAACTTCGATCTATTTAATGAGCTCAAGTGAGAAAAAATGATTTTTCTTCGCATGTTTTCTTTAATTTGTTAGCCATATGCAGAAGTATTTGTAAAACAGCATTTCTTTTTACAATTTGTGTACATATCTGTAGTCATGTTATTTTAGCCCTTGAACTTTGACATCAGAACTAATTATAGTAATTGAAATTTTTGTTAAGTAATATGTCCATAATAAAACTTTTTTTCCCAAATAAAGCAACGATATTATTAATTTCTTATATTGCATTGCACATTTAAACAATAGGCGGTCTTCTCATGCATAAATCGGCATGGACTTATATACTGAGATTGGAGCACACAATCACCGTTGTGGTGTAACATGACCTATATGCCAAAAATATATAATCCAAATAGTTTTCAAACTTTGTTACATTTTCTTATTGTGAAGAAATACAAGTAAAATAATTGATGTTATAATTTAAACGGTACTTGATCCAAGTTATTAGTAAAGGTTCCCATTAAAATCTCTGTCTCGATAAAAAAAATCAACTGCATGTATTTTTCTCTTAAAATAAATAACAAATTTATAAATCATTTAGAATTTTAATATTCAAAGACTAATAAAGTATGTTGGATAATTTTAAATCAGCATACATCTAAAAAAGGAATAATATCAAAGTTGATTATCACCAGACTTAAGTACTGGAACTGGAAATCAAGACCTCCTAAATTGAAGTATCATGGCTCAATTTTATCACTTGATCACATTTTCATAATCAGGGGTAAGTTAAAGCTTCAAAATATATCATGCTTAAGTACAATGAAAATTAATGTTTTGAAAAGCTTGTTTATATCATACCGTAAAATGAAATTATTTTTCATTATGGCTTCCCCAATTAGGAATATATATACCTATATAGGGGGAGGATCCAATGAGACCATATTTTATGGTGAGACAGTGTGGACTAATCTCAACCCTCCCTCATTTACATCAAAGGCTAGGAATAATTTGGGATAATAATATATTAACCATTTAATTAAATCTCGAGAAAGGGTAAAATTATCAAACAAACATGACCATCCAAATATGGGGCCATCCAAATATGGAATCGTTATTAGGAGAGAAAAATCACGTGGGGAAAGAGAAAATCGTTCTTCGCTTGGGGGGGAGCGAGAAAATTTGCGCATATGCTCCTCTCGATTTCATCCAAAATGTTGTACATTTATCAGTGATTTGTTGTATACTTAACACTATTTTATTGTGTGTTTAACATAATTTTACTGCATATTAAAATGGTCAAAACAAAAACATGTGGGGACCGTGAATTAAGGAATCAGTTATAGAGAGAGAATCACGCTCATTAATATGTGGGGACCGTGGATTAAGTAAATCAGTTATAGAGAGAGATATAAAATCACGCTCATTATTGTACTATATATTTAACATATATTTACTGTATATTTAACACTATTATGTTGTATATTTAACATATTTATACTGCATATTACAATTGTCAAACAAAAATATAAGTATACAACAAAACACATATAAGTATACATCAAACACATATAAGTATACGGCAAAAAACATAAGTATACAGCAACATAAATACATATATCAAAAATTAACTACTTATACAACAAAAAAATAAGTATACAGTAATCCTCACTTTTTAGAATGATGTCTCCTCGTAGGTCCTCATTTTCTCCACGGAAAAAGATCGTTTCTTCACCAATCCTCCAATCATGTCCTTTATTCTCAAATCCCAAAAATATCTCTCGAACTCCGCACTCCGATCGCCTTCTTCAACAAAATACTCAAGAAACTAACTCCTCCACCATCCCCCGAATCAAGCATATCGATTCGACTCGTTTTATATTGAGGTGGTAATGCTTATACTCTGGATTAATAAGGGGATCGGAGAGGCCGGCGGTGGTGGAATTTTTGGTGCCCAAGGTGACGCCTCACCCGACTGAAAAGAGGGGAGAGCAGGGGATGAAGGTTTCTTGTGGAGGTGCGGGGAGCCGAAGAGGGGCGAGATCGGCGGTGGATGAGGAACACGCACGGTGGTGATGGTGGCGGATGACAGCAAGGCAGTGGAGGGGCGATGTAAAGGGTGGTGGCGGTGGAGGGGCGATGGAAGGTTTTTTGTTACCAAATGGGAATGAAATTGCTAATAATAAAATTACTATCTTACCCTTTATTGATTTTTTTAAAAAAAATAAAAAAGCCATTAAATTAGGTAAATCTCAACCATCTAAAATTTGAAATTTGTGGATAGGCCAGATTAGTCCACTCACTCTAATTATGTGGTCTCATTTGATCATATTCCTACATATATATATATATATATATATATATATATATATAATTGTATACATATATTCCCAACATTTATGCATTAATTACTTCTCAGATACAATGCATATATTGCTTTTGTATATTCTGTGTATACTTAATTAACTACTCTAAGATGGGTGAAGGTTGTATTGATTTATACAATTCTATGCATGTTTAATGTGATTTCTCTTGGATGAAAAATGAAGTACCCAAAAATAGATGATATTTGATGCAGACGGAAGCTAACGAATAAACGAACAACGAATAAAAGCAATACGAAACTTCGCGAAGAAACGTAAATTGCAATGAACAAAAGAGATAAAATCTCAAATTTTAATAATATTCAACCTCCCTAAAAATAATAACAAAACAACTATTTATAGGATTAAACTCCTACAATAATAAAACTCCTACCTATCGAAAACTCTTAAAAGATAATAAAATAATCTAATAATCCAATCTTAAAAGATCATAAGATAACTTTATCATTATCTCCATCATTCTCTCCGGGGTCGAGACGATTCGTCCTCAAATCGGACGGGAGATCTTGACTAAAAGAATAGAGTTGTCAAACCATGGAGGGGCGCGAGGAGGACGAGATGGAAAAATAAGGTGAATATCAAAATGTATTTGAATTTAATCAAAAATAAAATAATCCTGGTGAAACTCTAGAAAACCATCTCCACTTTTCCCAATCGACGACTTAATTCTAGTGCATCCATCAAACCAATCCTGAATGTGCCATTCATTTTGGAATTTATGGACAACAATAGAACAAATAGTGGATACATCATGAATTTTATTCCTTATCCATGATACCTTGTCGTTACTTGTTTTCTCTATTATTTTAGATTGAAGATCCCCACAAACAATCCTAATCTCTTTATAAAAAATTGATTGATCATCAAAAATTAGTGTGCCATCATAGCTACCATTATCATCGTCAAATTCCAGAGGGTTTTCATAGCTAACCTCTGGAATATTGTCCTCATCTTCCTCATCATAGCCAACCGTCGAATTTGCGTCCTCACCCTCCTCATCAAAGATAGGTGGACCATTATAACCATTAATCTCCTCGTCGAAGTTTGGAGATTCTTCATAGCTAATCTCAGGTATAGTGTCGTCGATTTCTTCATCAAAAATTGGTGGTCCATCGTAACCACCATCCTCCTCATTTGATAAAATATGTGGGAATGGATAAAAATCAAAACCACATCCACCACGATAGTTCCAACCATCGCCTCCAACATTTCGCATTAATTACTTCTGCTCGATCTCGATCGGTCTTGAGTGAGCGGTGACGATGTTGAAAAATTCCTGGCCGGCTGGATGCGGAACGTGATTATCCGTTGTGTCAACAAATCGATCATTGACGGATACAATGCGATGTCATTCATGCATCGTGGATCTCTCTGGACAACATAGTTCGGGAACGGTCTCCCGAATACCAACTGATGCAGACGGAAGCTAACGAACAACGAACAAAAGCTACGAAACCTCGCGAAGAAACGTAAATTGCAATGAACAAAAGAGATAAAATCTCAAATTTTAATAATATTCAACCTCTCTAAAAATAATAACAAAACAACTATTTATAGGATTAAACTCCTACAATAATAAAACTCCTACCTATCGAAAACTCTTAAAAGATAATAAAATAACCTAATAATCCAATCTTAAAAGATCATAAGATAACTTTATCATTATCTCCATCAATATTATAGTACTTGAAACCTTGACAGAGTTTTAATCGTACGTTGTAATTGTAAAATTGAATGATAAATGCTACTTAAAGCAGATAATAAAGAGCTTCAACCGAAAAAGAACTTGTAAATTCATTTTGTCAAAAGTTACTTTGAAACAATGCAATAATATGTAGGAAGTTAGAATTTTGTTGAACAATAAATATTGAATATTACAATAATCTCATTTGGGGATATTTTGCATATATGTATAGTTTTCACAAGGTCAGTTAGTTTTTGTATCATAGTGTTTGTAAAAATTTATGGTGGAAGGTTTCATGTTTATAAGAAATGTCTGGGATAATGTATAGGCAAAGTCGAGGCTCAGTATTAGATACGATCTCGCAAGACGAAAAACGCCCGTATACTAGTGCTTACGGTTCAACGCCACCTCTAAGATACAACGACTTATTCAGATTAGGTTAGCAAAAGACAAAGAAAAATGGGAACAACAACCAAACAAGTTGTTCTTAACTTTCAAGATTTTGAAGGTAGGAAGTCAATATGCTCGTATGATGCAAATGACAGGTTATTATCTGAGTTTTTCGTGTACATATTCATCTGCAGGGGCTTCAATAATATAGGCAATGAAGTGCCCGAACGGAAAATCGCGTCTGTAGGCTCGAAAAGGCATATTTTTGAGCGACGCACTGCGCAGGGGAGCACGACGGTGACGCACGGCCGGCGCGCCGCACGCGGTACTCCAAATCCGGCATGGCACATGACCCAGGCGCGACGGTCGTGCGCGCCCCCGTCGCGCGCTCGAAACCCGGCATGTAACACGACCCAACCGCACGGGCGTGCTCCGCTCATGCGGGGCCGAATCGTTTCCTAGGTTGAACTCGAGTTAATTAATTACAAAAATTAATTAAATCCATTTAATTTAATTAATTACAAAAATTAATTAATTAATTATTTTAAAGGTTTTGGTCCAAAAAGAATAAGGGCCTTGAAGCCCAAGCCCAGGCCCGGCCAGCCCGACCCACGACCGGGCGGCGGCGGTGCGGGGCAAAGCGCGCTCATGTGTGCTTTTGAACCAAACCCACAAACATGTAGGTCATCACCCCTTTAAAACTTGGGTGCCCCCAAGGGCCCAAACCCATATGTCCAACTTGGGATATATAAAGTATGCAACTTTGCCTCCTTTTTCTATGTGGGATGGAGCATCTCTCCTCCCCACATTTTCCATTTCCCATACCATTTATTTGTATTAAGTGGCTAACTTCTAGCATTAATTTCTCATTCACCCGGAATCGGTTTTGAGAAATTCCAAATTTTATTCTCATCTACTCTTTTAGTAGAATTTTTACAAATAATTTAATTCCATTTTCCACTAATGGAAACCACTTAATTAATTGGTCAAAATCGGGTCAACACCCCATTTATCAAAGACCAATTCCAACAATCCCCACATGAATGAAATTAATGCATGTGTGTATGCAGATTCGCTTGAAAGTCTCGCGAATCGTTATTTCATCGAGGATAGGTAGCTTGTGGCTTTGAACCTTCCTTAGTAAAATACTATCGGATTTACTAGTTTGTTTAGTGACGCGATGTCTTGAACTACTCAACTGTTTGTGTAAACCAAGACAACAGTACTTACACAATAACAACTCTAACACTTGTTGTTCTCACGTTGTGTCCATTTCGGCCCTGGACCATATCTTAGGTTCATAAGTGTTTCTTTTGAAGCGGCCATTACTTCTCACTTATATAGGTGATCTCCTATTGAAGAGTGTCCGCAATACTCCACCTTTCAAGTATAGGAATCATTAAAAGTCTTAAACTTAACCTCACCACATTCAGCAGGTTTACATTCACTTGGATGTATCGAGAATGAGCTAACACATTTTCCAAGTGTTCAGCTGAACATTCATAACTTAGTTGTCCCATTGAACCAAGGTCTTGGGATCTCCAATTCACAAGGTTGGGTTACCGCTATGAGCATTCTTTAAGTTGTGCATTTTAAACTCATTCCCATTAACAACTTATACGAGTTGATCTCGATTTATGCCTTTTGTAAGCGGATCCGCAAGGTTTTCCTTTGACTTCACGTAGTCAACCGAAATAACTCCATTCAAAATCAATTGTCTAATGGTATTATGTCTCCGACGTATATATCTAGACTTACCATTATACATCTTGCTTTGTGCCCTTCCGATTCTTTGATTGACTATCACGGTGTATCATAACAAAGAGGCACGGGTTTATTCCAACAAGGAATATCCTCTAGGAAGTTTCTAAGCCATTCACTTCTTCTCAGCTTTATCCAAAGCAATGAACTCGGATTCCATAGTGGATCGAGCTATGCACGTCGCTTAGAAGACTTCCACGACACCGCTCCACCACCTATTGTGAAAACAAATCCACTTGTGGACTTGGAGTCTTTTGTGTCCGATATCCAATTGGCATCACAAAGATCCTTCTAATCTTTCTTTGGATATCTTGTATAAAGTATTCCATAGTTCATGGTATACTTTAAATATCTAAGTACCCTTGTCACGGCTTTCCGGTGTTCCGTACTCGGGTTACTTGTGAACCTACTCGGTTTACACAATGAATATGCAATGTCTGGTCGTGTACAATTCGTTAAGTACATAAGACTGCCAATTACCCTTGCATATTCCAGCTGAGAAACCGGTTCACCTCTATTCTTGGCCAAGTGTAGACTTAGATCTACAGGGGTCTTAGCCGGAGGACTATCAAAAGCATTAAACCTTCTAAGTATGCTTTCGACATAATGGGATTGTGACAAGACAATTCCATCTGAAGTTCTAGAGATTTTAATCCCTAAAATAACATCAGATAATCCCATATCCTTCATGTCAAAGTTCTTCTTCAACATGTTCTTAGTATTCATGATTAAATCATGACTACTACCCATAATCAACATATCATCCACATAAAGGCATACTATGACGTAATCATTTGTAGTACCTTTAATGTAGACACACTTGTCACATTCGTTGATCTTGAAACCGTTTGACTTCATAGTCGAGTCAAATTTTTCATGCCATTGCTTAGGTGCTTGTTTTAGTCCATAAAGTGACTTAACAAGTTTACACACCTTTCGCTCTTGACCGGGTGCAACGTACCCCTCGGGTTGTTCCATATAAATCTCCTCTTCAAGCTCTCCATTCAAGAAGGCAGTCTTAACGTCCATTTGATGTATCTCAAGGTTATGCAAAGCTGCAATAGCAATGAGAACACGAATGGACGTAATCCTCGTGACAGGAGAATATGTATCAAAGAAGTCATATCCCTCCTTTTGTCTAAACCCTTTAGCTACCAATCGGGCTTTATACTTGTCGATAGATCCATCTGCTTTATACTTCATTTTAAGGATCCACTTGCATCCCAAAGTTTTGCAACCTGGTGGGAGATCAACCAACTCCCATGTGTGATTTTGCATGATGGAATCTATCTCATTATTGATAGCTTCTTTCCAGAGAGGAGCTTCTGGACTAGACAATGCTTCTTGAATAGTTCGGGGTTCGTTTTCTAACATATAAGTTAGAAAATCAGGACCAAAAGACTTAGCTACTTTTGTCCTTTTACTGCGTCTTGGTTCCTCTTCTTCATCACTTTGAGGTAACCTTGCAGTATCATAAGTCCGTTTACTTGAACTTTCTTCTTTCCGTTCTTTGTTCGGAAAGATATTCTCGAAGAATACATCATTCCTTGATTTAATGATCATACCTTCATTTATATCGGAATTCTTTGACTTGTGCACTAAAAAGCGATATGCACTACTATTGTTAGCATATCCAATGAAAGCACAATCGATCGTTTTTCGGACCGATTCTAACTTGTTTGGCTTAGGTACTTCAACTTTAGCCAAACACCCCCACACTTTGAGGTATTTATATGACGGTTTACGTCCTTTCCATAACTCATATGGAGTTTCGTTTTTACCTTTGTGTGGGATTTTATTAAGAATGTAGTTTGCGAAAGTATGGTTTCCCCCCACAAGTTTTGGGGTAAGCGGAGCTTATCAACATCGCATTCATCATCTCCTTAAGAGTATGATTTTTGCGTTCGCAACACCATTTGATTGAGGTGAGTAAGGTGCGATCGTTTGATGAATTATACCCGCTTCCGAGCAAAATTCCTCAAACGGAGCAACATACTCTCCGCCTCTATCACTTCGAATCATCTTAATTTTGATTAAGCTAATTTTCAACTTCATTCTTATAAGCATTAAAAGCTACTAAAGCTTCATCTTTGCTTTTCAAGAGATACACATAACAATATCTTGTGCAATCGTCTATAAACGTTATGAAGTACTTTTTCCCACCTCGAGTTTGCACAAGTTTTAAATCACACACATCCGTATGAATTAACTCGAGTGGTTTGGTACTTCTCGTTCGAATGAAAGCGGTGCTTTGGCCAATTTTGCTTCAACACAAATTTCGCATTTGTCTTGTGAATCGATTTTAAACGTAGGTATTAATTCCAGATTCACTAACCTTTTAATTGTGTTGAAGTTTACGTGTCCTAATCTATCATGCCATAAATTAGAACAATCCAACAAGTAAAATGAAGTATCGTTTTTATTCTTCGCCATTTGGCGGAAAACAAACATTACAGACATTTTAAACAGGCCCTTATCAAGGTAACCTTTACATAAAAATAGACCATTCTTGGTCATTACAAACTTGTCGGACTCAAACACTAGTCTAAAGCCGGCCTTGCTAAGCAAAGGACCGGAAACCAAATTCTTGCGGATGTCAGGAACATGCAAAGACATCCACAAGCGTAAGCTCCTTCTCGGAAGTCATCTTGAGCACCACTTTTCCAAGCCCAACGATGTTGGAAGTCGAAGAGTTCCCATGAACAACTTCCTTCCATTAATCGGAGTGTAGGAGGAGAACATCTCCTTGTCGGCAAAAATGTGACGAGTAGCCCGGTATCTATCCACCACTCCCTTGGGTTATCCACCTTATTGGCTTCAAACACAATGGCGGATAGATCGAGCTCCGACAAGTCTATTGGAACTAACTTGTCCTCCGTCACATTGGCTTGTTGGTTGCCACCTTGATTGCCCTTCTTCGGTGTCGGCAATCTTTCGCCATGTGGTTCGGTTTGCCACGATTTAGCAATTACCTTTGAACTTTTTGGCCTTTCCTTTTTCCTTCGGAGTGCTTGCGTTTCTTGCTAGTGCTCGATTCTCGCAAGATTTGCCTTAGCCTCCATTCCGGACTTCTTTGGATTTCACATCGATTTTCGGTTGTCTTCTTCGATCCGGCCGAACAATCAGATCCTCAAGCCCCATCTCTTTGCGCTTGTGCTTGAGGTAATTTTTGAAGTCCTTCCACAATGGCGGTAATTTTCGATTATTGCGCCACTTGGAAGGATTCATTCAAAATCATTCCTTCCGACACTAAGTCGTGAAGGATGATTTGAATCTCTCGACTTGGCTGATCACCGTCTTGGTGTCAACCATCTTGTACTCCAGAATTTGCCGACAACAAATTTCTTTGTTCCGGCATCTTCCGTCTTGTATTTCTTTTCCAAGGACTCCCAGTTCCTTGGGCGTCTTGAACGTGCTATAGACGTTGTAGAGAGTGTCGTCTAGCCCGTTCAAGACGTAGTTGAGACATAGAAAATCGCTTGTTATGCCAAGCATCCACGGCCGATTCTCCGATTGTTGTCAACTTCATCTTCTCCAACGGCAGCGAGGGGGTCGTCTTTGAAAAACGAGCCAACCCCAAAGTGGTGAGGTAGAATAAAGATCTTTTGTTGCCAATGTTTGAAGTCGGCACAGGAGAACTTGGGCGCTTTTTGCCGTGAGGGAGGAGCAAGACCATGGGTGTGAAAAAGATCGAATCGATGCCATCATCTTCAATGAGAAATAGAAGATTTCGTCTTGCGATTGTTTGTAAAAATTTATGGTGGAAGGTTTTTTAAAAGAAATGGTTGGGATAATGTATAGGCAAAGTCGAGGCCTGTATTAGATACAGTCTCCGCAAGACGAAAATGCCCCGTATACTAGTTCTTACGGTTCGGCGCCGCCTCTAAAATACAACGACTTATTGAGTTAGGATTAGCGGTAAAGACAAAGAAACGAAACAACAAATGAACAACAAGTTGTTCTTAACTTTCAAGCTTTTGAAGGTAGGAAGTCAATATGCCCGTATGATGCAAATGACAGGTTATTATCTGAGTTTTTCGTGTACATATTCATCTGCAGGGGCTTCAATAATATAGGCAATGAAGTGCGTTGGCTTGAAACTTCGGCATGTAACACGACCCGACCGCACGGGCGTGCTCCCGTCCGTGCGCGAGGCCGAACCGTTTCAGGTTGAACTTTGATTTAATTAATTACAAAAATTAATTAAATCCATTTAATTTAATTAATTACAAAAATTAATTAATTAATTATTTTAAAGGTTTTTGGTCCAAAAGAATAAGGGCCAAGCCCGCTGCTCGCGACCGGGCCATTTGGCCGTGGCGCGCGTGCGTGTGTGCTTTGAACCAAACCAACAAGCATGTAGGTCCTCACCCTTTAAAAACTTGGGTGCCCCCAAGGGCCCAAACCCATATGTCCAACTTGGGATATATAAAGTGTGCAACTTTGCCTCCTTTTCCTATGTGGGATGGAGCTTCTCTCCTCCCCCACATTTTCCATTTCCCATACCATTTATTTGTATTAAGTGGCTAACTTCTAGCATTAATTTCTCATTCACCGGAATCGGTTTTGAGAAATTCCAAATGCTATTCTCATCTACTCTCTTAGTAGAATTTTTACAAATAATTTAATTCCATTTTCTACTAATGGAAACCACTTAATTAATTGGTCAAAATCGGGTCAACACCCCATTTATCAAAGACCAATTCCAACACATAGTTCATAATGGTCATATAATACTTGATAATTAGATTACCAGCTTGTCTACTATTTCATTTCATATTGTCCCATTGAGAAGTTTGACAACAATTGTCAATCAAAATTCTCTTAGTATCATACTCATATATATAGTCATATTATTTAACATAAAATATTGTGGAGAACATTTATGCCCTTTAGCAGAAAAGAAGTTAATAAGTAAAATAAACAATCTTCACAATTTGCAAATTCGCTATACACCATGCAATTTTAATTATTTGAAAACTAAAAAGTATAGTCTAGTAAGTTCATCTCATATAACTCACCTAACTAAATAATATATGCATAATCCATGTTTATGAGAAAAAAAGAATAAAAACTCACATAAATCACCTTTACTTTTAAGATATAAGGTATTTTAATATCTTTTGTTATATCATTTCACTGGATATTAGATGGGTTTTCAATTTAAAGAAAGATTTACTTCTATTGGGTAACTAAAGCCTACTTCAAAATTCACCAGAACTAAGCTTCCACAAATAAAAGTCTTGATCAATTTGTTCCAGATTTAGAGGTATGCATGTAGTGGTCTTAGATTTTCGAAGTATAATTACAAGTCAATAATCATCTAATGTATAATATCAAATATAATCGGAACATAAATTTTTCTTTTCATGAGAAGTGAAACCAAAAAAAGCTAGTTTGGCTTCCCAAATGGGTAACTTCAATTCCCATGAATTATGCATTCTTGTTTCCTATATGTGGAGTGACAAGTAGTTTGTGCTTTAACAATGTTATTTACATATTTGTGATATCTATTTGTTATAATTTACTAAACGACATGTTTGATAAAATTATTGGTTTTTATTTTAACAAATCTTTTCCATCAATGATTAAGGAAGTAACAATATGATTGCCAATAATTACGAAATTAACGGTTTGTCGTCATCGTTTTACATATTAATGGTTGTGAATGACGTTTTACTCATTGCTGCTAATATACAACAGTTGCATAGTAACCGTTGTCTTTGCAAAAAAGGCGCGCTCAAAGACAACAGTTTTATTGAAAATCGTAGTTTACATAAAATACAACAATTTAGCATAAAATTGTCGTCTTTATTGTGTTGTGTATTACCATTTTGTTGTAGTGATATTGTGTGTTTTACTAGATTAAGATAAAATGTCATTATTCTTCCCGGACTTCTATTTGATGGAAACAAGTGAAAAGTTGTTTTCTAGCTAGTTGTAACGGGCTGCCCAATTTTGTTGCATTGAGCTTAGAGGCTAGCCCAGAATCAAGCCCACACAATGGCCTAAATACTTAGGCCCAATTGTACATAGAACATTCTAGAGCCTTGTAGAGATTTGTAGAGATTGTAGGGTGATTCTAGAGCATTCCTTTGTAAATATCTTGTAAGAATATTCTAGGGACATTCCTTGGAGAGTTCTAGAGAACTTCTCCCAACCGTAGGATCAAATGCATCACCACCGTCCATTTAGGAGGTGGAGTAGTATAAATAGGGGCATGGTTTCATTTGCAAACCATCAAGTCTTGTAAGCAAGTTTGAGTGAATCAATACAAGTGTTCTTTCCCAACTATCTTGTGTTCTTTCTTAGCCATCTTTCTTACACTTCTTCACACACTAACACGTTCGAGAGAGGCTGACTTAGCAACCGCGAGGGGCGGAAGAGCGCTAAGGCCGCACGGTTCATTGTTAAGGGAACAAGTCCGTGACAGGTGGTATCAGAGCCCGGTTCGGGCACAAGTGTAGTGAAGTTAGCGTAATGGCAGGTGACGACAAGGATATTGCGTCAGGGGTGACGGACGTTCGTGGGAGGGAACTCGTGCCAACCAAGGACAAGAAGAAGCGTGACCAGAGCAAGGCTCGTGGTGAATCTTCTCCTTGGGAGCTTGCTGCAGGCGAGATGGGCGAGAGGCTCGAGAGGGTCGAGCACAATGTCGAGACGTTGGAGGGCCACGTACTCGGACAGTTAGACACCGTCAAGGAGTCGGTGCAAGAATGCCTTGATGCCAACACAACGTTGGAGGAACGTTTTGCACGGCTAGAGGCGAGAGTTGCTGATATTGTCCAAGCTCTTCAAGCAAGCATCGAGGGGATGCAAGAAGACTTGGCACCTGTGCAAGAAGGCGCTGCTAAGGGGAGCTAGCACGTCTACATCTAGTCAAGGGTGGACTGCCCCTCTGGCCGGCAGGGGTTTAGCGGGCGCGAGACGCCAAGGAAGTGGAGAATTACCTATAGCGTATGGAGCAAGACTTTGAGGGACTCAACCTTTACCGATGAGCTATCAAAGGTAAAGACCGCATCTCTCTACCTTACCGAAATCTTTGCAATGTTATGGTGGCGCAGGAAGCACGCCCGACATGGGAGCGGGGCACTGTCGGATTGATACATGGGACGATTTTAAGAAGGAGCTTAAACGCCACTTCTATCCGAGAACGTTGTCTCACGAAGCCCGCAAGAGACTTAAGGAGTTGAAGCAAAGGGTACTATCCGAGACTACGTCAAGGAGTTCACCACCCTAATGCTTCAAATCCCCAACATGGCCGAGGAGGACTTATTGTTTTACTTCGTAGACGGACTACAGGGATGGGTAAAGCAAGAACTTCACCGACGAGGCGTTCAGTCAGTCGATGAGGCTATTGCCGCTGCCGAATCCCTTACCGAGTTCCAACCGCACACATTCAGGGATGCTCCGAAGAATAAGGAGAAGATGAACTCGGGCAAAGGTGGGGGAGAGAAGCGGGACGTCCGAGACCAACGAAGGCCGCCACCAAGGAGGGACGACAGGGGGTCTTCCCACAAAGAATACGAAGACAAGAAGCGTGCCTTCGTGCCCAAGGGCGGATGCTTCATGTGCAAGGGGCCACATGCCATGAGCAATTGTCCAAAACTTGGGTCGTTGTCCGCCATGCTCGAGAAGCAAGAAACGGATAGTGTTGTTGAGGAGGAGACGAACAAGATGGGATCCCTTCAACTCCTCAACGCCCTCAAAGCCAAGCCAGTGCCGACACCATCAAGCAAGGGGCTTATGTACGTGGAGGCGCTTGTCAACGGGAGGTCTACCAAGGCGTTGGTAGACACGGGGGCCACCCACAACTTCGTAACCGTGGAAGAGGCCAAGAGGTTAGGCCTACGATGGACGAATGGGGACGGTTGGTTGAAGACCGTCAATGCCAAAGCCCAGCCACTGAACGGCATAGCTCGAGGCGTAGAGCTACAACTAGGCACTTGGAAGGGCCAAGTGGATTTTTCGGTGGCACCAATGGATGACTTCAAGGTCGTGCTCGGGATGGACTTCTTACGCAAGGTAACTGCTATCCCTATGCCTTCATTTAGTTCTGTATGCATCTTGGAGAAAGGGTCACCTTGCATGATTCCGACCGTTGAGTCATCCACTACGCATCAACGGGAGGCAAAGCACTTGTCGGCCATGCAACTCACCAAGGGGGTGAAAAGGGGGGAGCCGACGTTCTTAGCCACCCTCAAGGAGGAGGACCAACCCACTAACAAGGAGGACGACGTTCACCCGCTCATCCAAGAGGTGTTGGACGAGAACAAGGACGTCATGCCTGCCCAGCTGCCGAATCAACTTCCACCAAGGCGTGAGGTGGACCACAAGATCGAGCGAGCCCGGTGCAAGCCGCCGCCATGGCACTTACCGGATGGCTCCGCCCAAACTCGAGGAATTACGCAAGCAACTAACGGAGTTGCTTGACACGGGGAAGATCAGGCCTTCCAAAGCACCTTATGGCTACGGTCTTATTTCGAAGAAGCATGATGGATCATTGAGGATGTGCGTGGACTACCGGGCGCTTAACAAGGTAACAATTAAGAACCGCTACCCCATCCCGTTAATTTTGACTTGTTTGACAGGCTTGGTGGTGCCAAAGTATACACCAAGATGGACTTACGAAAGGCTACTACCAAGTCCGCATAGCCAAAGGGCGACGTTTATACGCCCGAGATGGGACAGTTTGAGGAAGGATCTCATCAAGGAATGTCACGACACAAAATGGGCGGGACATCCGCCAAAAAGCGTACTTGGCGTTACTAGAAGCAAAGCATACTTTTGGCCACGAGATGAGGACGGCGTCGAGCTCTATGTGAGGACTTGTCTTGTGTGCGGCAAAAGACAAGACGGAGAATAAGCAACCGGGCGGATTGCTCGAGCCATTACTGTCGCCGATCGTCCATGGCACTCCATCACCATGGATTTCATAAGTGCATTGCCCAAACCCAGGGGTTCGGGTCGATAATGGTGGTGGTCGATCGCTTTTCCAAAGACGGGACATTCATACCTGTACAAAGGATTGCACAATGGGAGGAGGCGAGGGCCTTTTTCAAGAACGTGGTGAAGTATTGGGGACTACCACGGCATATCATCGCTGATCGCGATCCTCGCTTCACGGGCGACTATGGATCGGAGCTCTTCAAACTCCAGGCACGGAGTTGAACTTCTCAACAAGCTTTCACCCCAAACCGACGGACAAACCGAACGGGTGAATGCCTTGTTGAGTGCTTTGAGGCACTTTGTGAGTGCCACCAAAGATTGGGCCAAACTCCTTGATGTGGCGCAATTTTCTTATAACTTGCAATGAGTGAGGCCACGGGGAAGCCCGCTCAACTTGCAATCGGGCAACAACCTTTAACTCCACACACCTTGGCCCACGGTGCCAGAGGATGGGCGGAGTCCGGGCGCAAGATGGCTAAGTCATGGGAGGAGCAGCCGACTTAGTCGTTCATGCTTAGAAAAGGCCCGCAAGAAAATGAAGAAATGGGGTGATGAGAAGAGACGGCCAAAGGAGTACACAATTGGCGATCTAGTCTTCATCAAGCTCCTACCGCAATGATTCAAGGCGTTACGGGGCATGCACAAGGGCTTGGTGAGGCGTTACGGGGCCGTTCACCATCACAGGTAAGGTAGGTAAGGTGTCTTATCGCGTCGACCTACCCGATACTTTGAAAATTCATCCCCCTTCTTCCACGTTAGTATGTTGAAGCCATATCATGTGGACGAGGAAGACCCAAGCCGAGGGTATTCGAACGAGCACCTCTGTGGTGACCAAGTCGTATGACAAGGACGTTGAAGAGGTGCTCATGAAGAGAATCGCTCAAGGCGAGGTGTTCCACGCCGTACTCAATACTTAATCAAATGGAAGGGGGCTACCCGAGTCGGAGGCAACATGGGAACTTGAAGAAGACTTGGCGCGATTCCGACCACAACTCGCCGAGTACGAGGCGACGAGGACGCCGCCGAATTAGGTGGGGAGAATGTAACGGGCTGCCCAATTTTTTCGCATTGAGCTTAGAGGCTAGCCCTTAATCAAGCCCACACAATGGCTCAAATACTTAGGCCCAATTGTACATAGAACATTCTAGAGCCTTGTAGAGATTTGTAGAGATTGTAGGGTGATTCTAGAGCATTCCCTTGTAAATATCTTGTAAGAATATTCTAGGGACATTCCTTGGAGAGTTCTAGAGAACTTCTCCCAACCGTAGATCAAATGCATCACCACCGTCCATTTAGGAGGTGGAGTAGTATAAATAGGGGCATGGTTTCATTTGCAAACCATCAAGTCTTGTAAGCAAGTTTGAGTGAATCAATACAAGTGTTCTTTCCCAACTATCTTGTGTTCTTTTTCTTAGCCATCTTTCTTACACTTCTTCACACACTAACACGTTCGAGAGAGGTGACTTAGCAACCGCGAGGGGCGGAAGAGCGCTAAGGCCGCACGATTCATTGTTAAGGAACAAGTCCGTGACATAGTGGTCTCTTTTATGAATATAAAAGATATATTCATCCATCTCGTTTTTGTTTTAGCACAGTTTTGTTAATCACATCTACAAATTATAAGTGAAACACTCATTTTGACAAATTTTGTAAATTTATGTTACTTTAGAATTTAAACTTTACCGTTAAAATTAGTTCTAGTAAATGAAAACGAGAGGTTTTTACACATTTTTTAGACGTATTATTCGAAATTACTTTTTGTTTGTTGAGAATAATCGAGTCTTTAGACCTCAATTGTAACTCGTGTCACGGTAATAAGAATAAAAAGTCACTTTGTTCCCTTTTCCACTCTTACTTCTATTTCTTCCTTTGAAGTAATATTTGATGTAGAAACCATTTTCGATTATTGACGAGTTTTATCTCAATCAACATGCCAACTCACTTGGAAGATGTCCACATAAGTGAGAATATTTTCCATATCAGCCTTTTTGGCCGAAATTGTGCACTACAAGAAAACACTCAAATTCCAACGGAAAAAAAACTGTTGGAATTCTAGAAATTCCAACGAAAATTCCAACACTACAACAAAGCGTTGGAAAATTCCAACAATAATTCCAACGGTATACAAAACCATTGGAATAAACTATTGGAATGTCCGTTGGAATGAAAATTCCAACACCAAAATAAACCGTTGAAAAATTCCAATAGTAATTCCAATGGTAAATAAAATAGTTGGAATAAACCATTGGAAATACTATTAGAATTTTTACAATTTCAATGGAGATTCCAACGCATAAAAGATACATTTGGAAAAAGTCAACATAAATTCCAACAAAGATACAAGACTATTGGAATAAACGGTTGGAATTATCGTTGGAATATTAAATTCCAACATAAATTCCAATATCACAATAAATCGTTGGAAAATTTCCAACACTAATTCAAGTGATAAACAAAATCGTTGGAATAAACAGAATTGTGCAATTTTCGGTTAACCGGTCAAACCGAACCAAAACCGAAAATTTTGGTTCGATTTTTACTTTTTATAATTCGAGTTATTCGGTTAGGTTCTCCTCTAAAATTTCGGTTAATCGAACAAATAATCGATATATATATATATATATATATATATATATATTACTAAAATTAGGTTCAATAGCAACTACTTCAATAGCAAGTTAGAAAACAACAACTTTAGGTTCAATAGCAACTTTAGTTAAAACACTAAAGCCTTTTTTCTAGACTTGCAAACACATTTGACAAACAAAAAAAGTAGTCGAAATTTGTGATTGAATATGAACGAGATTTCATTTTCGTTCACGAGAATTTTTTTACCAAACATGCGGTTGTTTATGAAAAATTTGAAAAAATATACTATTCTCTCACTTTCACTTTTTCTCATTTTTTCTTTCACCAATCACATCTACACATTTTTTCACAAAAACTAATCATTATTACACATTCTCCCACAAATTTCACTATTCACTCACTCACACATTTCTAACTACCAATCAAATTCAATCATTATTTTAGTATTTTTAAATCAAATCAACTTTCATCATTACATATCCATTCACACTCTCAAAATTTTCCAAAAACTTTCATTAGAATTTTTTTCACTATTCTCCAATTGAAAAGAAAATTTTCAAAATGAAAGCATATCCAATCGCACTCGAAAGTCTCCATTCTCTCCCAAAAAAGTGATTTTGCAAACAACTTATGCTTCTATTTTGCAAACAATTTTCAAGTCGAGTTCTCCCCATACCGTTTATTCCAACATTCATTTTCTCAACATTAGTTAAAAAGTTAAATTGAGAAAATTCCCAAAATGAAACTCGATTCATTATCTCAAACTCGCGGGTTTCTCATTTGAGTCACATCACACGCGCCCGTCACCCGCCCGTATCGCCCGAGATTTCCGTCGCCCCGCCGCACCATCATATTCTCGGTTGGTAAGTTTTGGGGACTCTAGGGTTTTATTTTGAAATGGATTGATTTGTGGATTTTTGCCTTGTTTTTGTCCTTGATTTTATGATACTTATTGTTATTTTTAGTTTCATGTTCAATCGAATCACTTCTCGAACTGCCGAGAACATTTATTAAGATAATTTATGAATGCTTAAAATTGGTGTTTCCAAATACAATTAGAATCGGGCTTTGAGTTATAGAGTATTTTATGAATGCTTGCTTTTATGCTTATTGGTGGTCAAGACTTACTATCGTTTCAAGAGCTTTTCCGTTAAATAAAAATACTATATGTCTTCATCTATTGGTCTTGATGCGGTCGTCTGCTGCAGGAGCATTATTTCCATATTGTTTGTATATTGAGTTGTAAGTGAATTCCGAGGTTTGAGAAAGCTAAATTTGTAGTTATTAAAAACTATAACATTTATTACCGCTCTAGAGGACCAAGGTTCCTTATCTCGCTCTTTATAATTTGCTTTCAGTTGGATTAAAACTTTGTTTACATTGTTGTTTGTGTATGTGTAATGGGTGTGTGAGTTTATGTGTCTCGAGAGAAAGAGAGAGAAATCAAAACTCTCACAATTAGGTTATACTGCACTTTGAACTTATTCCTTACACAATTTTCCCATCTAATTTTCTTTAGTTATATTTGGCTCACTTGAGATAATTTATTAAGAACTTTAGTTGGAGGACATGTTTTGATATGTCAGTTTGAGGTCTTTTTTAGGATTATTCTGATTATAGAGGTCTTTTTAGGAATCAAAAGATGTCCAGTTGCATGTCCGCTGGCATAAATTCTGAGTCTTCATTGTGTTTTGTTAATCTATATTGAGGATTGCCTATGTTTGTAGACACAAATTGATATACCTCTTGTTATTTTGTTAATCTATATTGAGGAAAATTAGAAAAGGGAATAGCTGCATGCTTATGCATACTAGAACCATTTTGAATGCTTGTTTTTCTCTCATTATTTCCTTAAAATCTCTTGGACAAAAGTTGTCCAGTTGCATGTTTCTCCAGTCTTGTTTGAACAGATCATTTTCATTTATCCTAATATCGATTACAAGTTAATTATTATATTTAATTTTCTAAAATTGAGAAGAAAAAAAAGGGTTGGAGTTTATTCCAGCGATTATATATTCCAACGGATTAGTACCATTGGAATTACCGTTGGACTAAATTTCAACGGTATAACTCTATTGGAATTACCATTGGATTTTTTTTTCCAACAATTGGATATTCCAACGGATAAATACCATTGGAACTATCGTTGTAATATTTTTCCATTGGAATTTCCGTTGGAATTTTGGCATTCCAACGGTCATTTTACCAAGGGCTCATTTTCCGTTGGAATCGATAATTCCAACGGAAATTGGTCAAATTCCAACGGATTTTTTCCGTTGGAATTTCAATGTTTTCTTGTAGTGGTGGACAAGTAGTTTTTCTGGTAAATTTTTCAATTTCCGACGATCAAATAATTAAAATTGAGAGCTCTTTGAAAATTATAAGACTTTTTTCAAATCCGTGATTTATTAAGGGCTGTTTTTTCGCGAATTCCCTACAGTGATGGGAGTAAAATTGCAAAATCTTACCCATATATTTTCAATTTAACTGGATCCAGATCTTAATTAAATTGATCAAGCAGAATTATACTTGTATCAATTTATATTTGAATTTTATTCTTGATTTAATAAACCTAGATCGACCAAATATATCTTATTAGATCAGATTCTCTCAAGTTTGAATCAAAATCTTATCCAAAGAGTAGTAGCTCTAAATTTTGGGATAGAGTAAATGCAAAATTTTGGTTACGATTGAATATCCTTTCATTTGAAATTCTCTTTCTACTAGAGATTAGTGATATTTTTTTTTTTTGAAAAAGAACGAATTTTGAAAGTGTAATTGGATATTAGATGAAAATGTAATGGTGAATGTTGAAGTGATATAAAAATAGTAAAAAAATGATTGATATGATTGGTAGTTAAAAATATGTGAGTGTGAATAGTAAAATTTACGGGAAAATGTGTAATAATTTTTTTATATAAAAAAATAAGTGTATGTAATTGGTGTAATTAAAAGGAGAGTGAGTGCATAGTGTATTTTCTAAAAAATTGGTAGACAATAACATTTTGGGACAAAAAGTTTCTCTAACGAAAATAAATTATTTTTGTAGCCAATTCGCAACCTCGGGTGGCGATTGGATATGATATGAATTCCATTTTTGTTCCTTTGGAGAATTTTTTTTTAACCAATCATACAATTGTTTATGAAAATTTTTTAAAATATATTATTCTCTCACTTTCACTTTTTCTTGTTTTTTCTACATCAATCACGTCTACACATTTTTCACAAAAAAACTAATCATTATTATACATTCTTCCACAAATTTCACTATTCATTCACTCACATTTCAAGCTACCAATCATATACAATCATGATTTTACTATTATTAAATCAAATCAACTTTCATCATTACTTTTTTATCTCACATCCAATCACACTTTCAAAATTCATTTTTTTCTTCTAAATTTGTTTTTATCACTATTCTTTAAGAAATGAAAATTTTCAAAAAAAAATATATCCAATCATGCCTTGAGTTTTTCACTTCATCTTGCGATTGTGCTAATTTTTGGTGGTGAACAAAAGTAAGTCCAACTGTTTTTTTACTGGGGTAGGGCATTTAATTGGCATCTTATCTTTATATCCCACGACATACATAAATTGTACAAGTCGTTTGTTGAAATTTTATTTGGATTTATTAATAAGTAAAAAGTTGAATTTTCACTTCAATATGGATTATTGGATTAGTGGGGTTTGAACGAATTTTAATTACTAACGTTAACCGACTTTAAAAAGTTTGAGCGTACATATTATTCTTTTTTATGATTTATTAAATCAATAGTTCTAATTTTAAGGCAAATCTTACTTTACCCCCAAGTTGAAGTTGTATCAAATCGGGTCTTTCTCTCTCTCAAGTCTCAATTAGTATCAAGGAAAAAAAACAATATACCCAAACTATAGATATGTTAACAATTTTTCACCTAAACCTTTTTTTTCTGTGCAAGTTGCCTATTATTTTTTTCCACATGACCAGACTACATGATGTTGGAACAGTAAGGGCAAAATTGTCATCTTAGTTCAAAAAAATTAAAATAAAATGCATATACATTTATTATATCTTTTAATGTTTTACCCACGAAAAAAATAAGTATTTACTTGAATAAAGTATATAATCAATAAAACTATTTTATAATTTCTTCTTAGTTAACTTCTTGTCGAATTCCTTTCAAAAAAAAAAAAAAAAAATTCTTGTCGAATTTTATATTATTACTTTAATTTTCTTTATTATTTTTAAATAATATAAAAAAACTAAAAATAATATAAAAAACTAATTTCACAATAATTTAATTTTACATTGACGTATTGAATTATAAAAATAAATTATAATATAATAATATAGTTAAAATTTTAATTTATAAAATATTATTATAATTTATTCTTTATTAATTCATATGTTAATTTAAAACTAAATTATTGTGAAATTAGTTTTTATATTATTTAAAAATAATAATATAGTTTGAAATTATAATTTATTTTGTCACTGATATATTCGGCAGAATTTTCCTATTATCAGAAGTCAAATCTAATGATCTAGATCTGTGTCTAATTTTAAACTATATTATTTTTTTAAGTAATACAGAAAACTAATTTCACAAAAATTTAATTTTAAATTAACGTATGAATATTATAAATTATAAATTGTAATTTTAAACTAAATTATTATTTTATAATATATTCTTTATAATTCAATACATTAATTTATAATTAAATTATTATGAAATTAGTTTTATATATTATTTAAAAATAATAAAATAAATTAAAGTAATAATATATATTTCGACAAGAAGTTAACAAAGAAGAAATTATAAAATAGTTTATTGACAATATACTTTATTCAAGTAAATGTGTTTTTGTGAATAAAAAATTGAAAGAAATAATAAATATATATGCATTTTATTTTAATTTTTTTAAACTAGGGTGACGATTTTGCCCTTACTATTCCACCCCCAGACCTCAAGTGGTCATGCGAAAAAAGTAACATATTTCAGGAGGCAACTTGCAACCAAAAAGATATTTAGGTAAAAAAGTGTGAACATACCAGGGTATGTTGTTTTTTTCCCTAGCATACATTATTACCTCATACTTTTAGAATATTGCCTTATCCCCTATAGTCTAAAAACATGACCTAGTTGTCTTCACCATCACATACCTAAATTTACAGCCACTAAAACTCAAGTTCATTTTCTCCTGAACGATAATGTGGATAATTTATCACAAACATCCATTAACATAAAAAATTCAACACCATATTTACCAAAAAAAAAAAACCAAATATTAACATAAAGCTGAAGAAACACTAATATTAATTTTCGTATGTTTGTTTAACATCCCCCAATCACATTTCCTTCTCAACTCCTTCCCCCAATCACCATTCAAACATACATTGCGCTTCTCGATGTATTTTTCTACTAATGCACATATTTCCCAATACAGCACATCAAACATTTCTTCCCCCAGAACTTTCCCCCAATCACCAAACAAACATTTATATGCTAGAAAATAAATACCCTAAATGGATAACATAACAATGCTCGACAAAACTGAACTTCTATTGACCTTGATCAGAGAACCTTGCCCAGTAATAACAAGGGTTAATTACAAACAAACCCCTGAGGTTCGGGCTAATTACATAAAAAAAAAAGAGGTTTTTAAATTACAAATCAAACTCCGTGAGGTTTGATCCCGTCTTATATTTTCCCTTTCAAAAGCATACCTAACTTTTGTTGAAATATTACAGTTACCACAATAATTAAAATTTAAGACAAAACCAATCTTCAAGGGTTTTTTTATAATTTTTAAAACCCACTGGGTATTTCTGTAATAAGTCCAAACCTCCGGAAGGTTTTTGTAATTATCCCTAGTAATAATCTCAAAGCCCTTATGGTGGTTCTGTCAAAATGCCAAACCTCAAACTAAATACCCTGTAATAAGAACTAAATACAGCTATCTCTAGTCATTGAAGGGGAAGTAGCACAACAAAATGTCACAACATCACAGTTCAAATACTGGTAACATGCTTCTTACCTGTTTGGCTAGTTCTGAAGCATGAATCTTTAAGTGCATCTCTTATGCCAATTCAGAATGCGTTTCCTTAGGAACAATCAAACCAATTAGGCAAAGTGAGGGATTGGGAGGAATGGATAGCATCGAACATGTTTCAGGTGAGTACGGAAGAATAAAAAGTAGTCTCGCCCACATGGCCTTTGCAGCTGGTATTTTGATTACTCCCGCACAGTCTCGCTGCTTCAAGTATGATATGAAATCCTGAAACTGCAAATAGAATTAAAAATGTAAGCTATTCGATTGTGGCCAGATGCGACAATGAAGAGACTACTATGAGAGCATTTCAAGAAGGGGTGATTACAAAAATTACCCCTGAGGTTTAGCCCAATTACAAAAAGTACAAATACCCCTTTGAGGTTTGTGTTTGTTTTACAAATTACCCCCTCAATAGGTGCAATTTGTATTACAGACTTACAGTCAAGGGGTATTTGTGATTTAAGAAATAATTGAGCTTTTTGTAATTAGGCTAAACCTTAAGAGTAGTACTTATAATTTCTAAAAATAATTGAGATTTTCTGTAATTAGGCTAAACCTTAAGGTAGTGTATGTAATTTTGAAAATTAGAGTTTTTCTGTAATGAGGCCAAACTTCAAGGGCGTTTGCAATTTGCACAACATATAATGGTAAATCAAAGAGGTCGCTACCCCAATCGCCCATATGTAACAATTGCTTTCCACGCAGGATGCCATCTAAATCGAGATAGTCAAATTAACCTGGAATCTTCCAATCCTCAAAAAGAAAAAGAGAAACGACTAGGATTTCTTTTTTTTTTTTTTTGGGTTTTCCACTACCTCACCCAAACTAATTATCCCTATTGCAGTATTGCCTACGC
This sequence comes from Rehmannia glutinosa, assembly GCA_016081115.2. Taxonomy (NCBI): domain Eukaryota; kingdom Viridiplantae; phylum Streptophyta; class Magnoliopsida; order Lamiales; family Orobanchaceae; genus Rehmannia; species Rehmannia glutinosa. Next base: position 77,558,743 of record CM071926.1, read on the forward strand.
AGTTAATTCCTATGGTGCATGGTTAGTGAAGTAAAACATCAGCTTATTACTGGACCTAATTTGAAAATCAGACATCTGTCGACGCACAAAATACTAGGGTTGATGCCACTTGGTGCTCACTCAATCAAATATTGAACTTATAGAAAAGGAAACAAAACAATTATAAAATATACACAAATATAGGTGCTATAGAACATCAAGAAATATGTAGGGGTAGGGAACAACAGAAACATAATTGCAGGCTCAACTTACACCCTTATGATCACCATGAGAGGAAGGAAGTAGCCAACAAATTTCTCTCTGTCACAATTAAGAGATAAAATCATTAGATCATTCAATAAATTTTACATAACCAAAATCCTAATATAATATCACACTAGTTAACAATTATTGGTACTCTAGCATAGAATAACCATGAGCATATAGCTGAAGCAGACTCCGATTATCAACAAGCAACATTCAGAAGGATGCAAAAGCTAAACAACAAGAAACGATGTATAGCAAGCATGCAGCTTTCAAAACGCCATAAGTTTCAGGTGTGACCAAATCAATCGAATCACATTCACTTGCCCATCGAGCCTTCAGAATGTGTTTTGGGTCCCAGATGGAATATAGGCATAAAGCTAAATTAGAAGTGTAAGAAATGTCACTAGGTTGTTTCATGAGAAAAATTCAGGCCAATCCAACACTAGAGGGTTGGCAGAAATTTAAACAATAACAAACCAATTATCATTTTGGGTCGGGCAGGAAGGATCATTTTGGTGGGCTGGTTGGTGCTGTTGATACTATTACCTTAAAATTAAAGTAGACGAAAATACAAAATGAACTCTTGCAAATATTTCTCAAAATATTGTGGCAAGGATGAAACAGTGAACTAGTGCTTCAAAATTTGGAATTCAAAGAAAAAGAACAGACAAGAAATTTTGGAATGCAGAAATAAAATAGCAAAATAATTCTAATATTATAGAATAACAAATAAATTTTGATAATATACATAGTTCGATAAACCCCTTTCACCCAGCGTATTGCCATTACTATCAAATGCCATTTGGAAATAACTGCTATTCCTATTTTTTTCTAGATTTTTCCATGCGTGGAGGCTGGAAATGAGTGCCATTTCTAGAGGGTGTTTGCCGAGCTTATAAGTTCTTCAAATCATCTTATAAGATGTTTGAGCCTTGGGGCTTATAAGCTCTCTAAAAGTGTGATAAGGTTTTTTTAAAAAGATCTTATAAGCTCCCAAAATAAGATGTTAGGAGCTTATAAGCTCTTTTTAAACAAGATGGGGTATCCCACCTTATTTTTCTTATTGTAACCACCTCCTTTCACTTTGGCCATTTTAATTACAAAAATGTAATTGCTAACATCTTATAAGTTGTTTCATCTTATTTTATCCAAACACTTCAACCAGTTATTTTTTAAATAAGATCTATCATCTTATAAGCTCTAAAACATCTTGTAAGATGTATGTAGGAGCTTATAAGATCTTTAAAATAAGCTTAGGCAAACACACTTAATTTTCTTGACTATCCTATGTATTCACTATAGGAATTGTGTGTATGCCATGTACAGCAGATGGGTCCGGAGCACTTGAAAATAGGGGTGTGTTGTATTTGATAATCCCAGTTATTTTAAAGGTAAGTAAAACAGAATTGAATAAAATAATGTTTCGAAAAACCGTAAGAGATGAGATAATTTTTGTTTCGGCATTGTAATACATTTACTCCGTTCATACGATGCTTATTAAGCAATAATATAAAATCATTATGAAAAGCATTTCTGTAAAATTTTGACATAAACCTGTCTTTTTTAAAAAGAAAATTTTGGTTGATTTCCTTTTAATTATTTATTCATCTCATATATTGGGCAGCATAGGGTTTGGTGATATTTGATACTGAAGCTAGAATGCTTTGCTACAAGGTACAAGAGAAGTAAACTCTATATTCTTTGACAGACACATAAGAGCAAAGGGGAACCTATCAGAACTAGAAGGCACTGCATTTGGGGAAGACACATGCAATCAGACACACACACACACACCTCACATACACGCACACCCCTACTGCAACAAATGTTCAGTAACTCACTCTGTGAGGTGGGGTACTAGAAAATGTTGATTTCACATGTCGGAGATCAGTGCGTTTTGTCATATCCAACTTAGCAGGCCATCTGCACATTTATTGTGAAACAGTTAGAAAATAACATTTCTTCATCTCATTCTGTATGAAAATCAAAGTAAGAATCCTTACTCTGCAGGCTCAGCAATAGCATTTGAATACTTGCAAATATCTGAATCCACTCTTTGTGCATGTATTGTACAGTAGTGAACACCACTTTTACTCAATATCCCTTGCCAGGGATAATGCTGGGACGACCTAGAACTCTCAGTATCAGCAGCTACAGATGGTGGAGGTGGGGGAGGAGAACTAGGTGGAGGAGGAAACGCAGGAGGTTGGGGATGAGATGGAGGCGGAGGTGGAGGTGGAGGTGGAGCTGTTGGAGGCAATGGGGGGCGGAAATCAGACTGAGAAGGTAATGGAGGGGGCATATTAGGTGGAGGTGGTGGTAAAGACGATAATGGTGGAGGAACAACAGGCAGAGAAAACATTTGATCAAATGGTGCCATAGGACTTCCCTGGATCTGTGCAAGTGGAGTCACAGAAGCAGGTATAAATGGTGGGCCCTGCATGTTAGCATGGGAACTAGTGGTCATTACAGCAGGAGGAATTGGCCTTGGAGGCAGATGATGGCCCAGCCCACGTGCATCCCATAAACTATTTGGAGGTGCATAGACAGGTCGATTAAATGTTGAGGGTGTTTGTGTAAATGGTCCCGGAGTTTGTCCGGATATGGATGCAATGCTTCCTCCGAACGCATCCCACTTTCGGATTTCCGTGACATCCATGATTGTTCAGTTGCACCAGTTCTTCCAACATCCACAATTCCTCCACCGGTCCAAGTTGAATGGAATGTATGTGCAGTTTGCATCATGGGCCCACTATTTTCTTGACTCATTCTTGGTGATGTAAGCTCCAGCGAACTGCTGTCAGGTGTCAATAAGGGAGCAGTGACATGGTGCTTTGCAGGATTACTGATCAAACATAGGTGAAAAATTCAGCTAAAGATGGCAATTACTACATATGACAAGAGAGGAATGTGCCAAGACAACAGTATCTCAACAATATATAGGACAAACTTTAAAACATTCATGGCATAAGTATCAGTGAAATGACCAAAGACTGAATAATAAAAGCAGATCCAAACACAACTGAGTTCTACAGATCCAACATGAAAAAAGATGCACAACATGACTACAGAAATCATAAAGAGAGTACAATGTGAAACCTGAATTCTATCTGGAAGAAAACCCCAGGACAGTCTCGTATATTCTTCAATAAAGTATTTGCTGTATCTGTACTGCTGCACTCAACAAGCCAGTCAGAAGCTGTTGGTCTCACGCAAGCGTAACAATGGATCCAGTGTTATTGATCGCGAGGTTGCAAACAGCTAAAACATCATCATCAGTGATACATGAGATGCTTTTATTTGGAATAGTAATCCAAAGTGTGTTTGTTGGTAGTCGTTCTTGTTCTCTCAAGGAAGAACCAGGTGTATGATTCTCAAAAGAACCTTTGGGGTGAGTAATGTTATATTTTGCACGTAATTGTAGAAGCAATGACGACAACCCTGATGTCCTTGTCGCATAACTCTGAGGAGGCTTCTCCAGCACAGTCTGAGCGTGAGGTGATCCAATCATGTTATTAGCAGGGAAATTGTTTCTCGTGTCGACATGAACAGAAGCAGAAGCAGGTCTTGAACCGTCGGCATGCATCGTTACATTGGCCGGACCCATGTTGGAAGGAGATAGAAAGAAATTACTATTTTCCTTGCGATACCAACGCAGATGAGCTATCATAATGGTAGCTTCTTCAGGTGAATCAAATTCCAACAGTAATGCACCTTCACTGCCAAGATCAAAAACCATACGAGGTCCCTTGTGAAGTACTTTTTTAACTTCATGCATCACCTCATCCTTGGCCCATATGCTTGAAACATTTCCTATGTAGACATGGCAACTCGATCCAACAGCAGTACCATTTATAGCTCCTCTTGTTCCTAATCCTGCATCTAGAAACTTTATTCAAGGCAGGCACCCCACGGAGAACGCCCCCGCATTACTTCCCTAGCTTTTAAAGCATCCAAAATATTTCTATACTCAATAGTAGCAAAGCCTTTAAATGAAAAATATCGCAATTGTTCTATAAAACCAAACTTCTCAAACTGATACCTAATAAGCATTTCAGTTGCATCATGACCTAATGATCCTACCCGGAGTTGCTTTGAAGCTGTATATATATCCATGGCAGCTGGGTCCCCATCAGAGAACCATACAGCATGGTTTGTTGAAGATGGAGGTGTAGGAATATTTTGCTTGGGAGAGTCAAAAGGAGAATTTACAGCTCCAGTGGAGGGTCTTAAAGCTGGTAAAGGGTGCTCGATATTTCGAATTGGACTCCTTTCTATCTGGGCAGAATGGTTTCTACCATTGAATGAGTTACTTCTGAAATCCCGTGGTGTCCTTGCTCTTGGTGAGAATGATTGTCGGTTCGAAAACTCCCTTGGTGTTCTTGCTCTAGAAGAACCAGAATTACCATCGAAACTATCTACTTGGCTGCCTTCTGCCTTGACTTGCTGTATGAAAGATTCGAATACTCCTTCTAGAACAGAGGTAATATCAGAAACAACTTCAGAAGAAGCAGAATCACAAAGCATTCTATACCTTGAAAAATCAAACTTTTGAATGACATATCTTTACTAATAACCTGCAAAACAAAGCCAGGAACACAAATACAGCCGTCAAAAAGAAAAAAATAATAATCTGATGCATTCTTAGACAAGTTTTCAGAGCAGTACTACTAAAACATACAAAATGCTAAACATGATTGTACCATCAAACAGCAAAGAGTGTTTCAGAGGCTGGCTTTAACAAAAATTCAGATATGTCCTGATCCGACACAAAATGCTACTAGCATAGAATTATATCTATCAAGTGCATCAGAGCTCTACTACTTAAAGTTGTCCAGGTTTTAGAATAATCTATTTAGGAAAACACAATCAAATTTTATCTCATAATATTATCTGTCCACACAAAATACCAGCGATTTCACTTCATTGGCAACAACAGTTTGACAACATTAGATAGGTCGTCAGGCCAACTTAAAATACATTTTCTGTCACAACAATCATTCTCTTTTACGCAACATCAACTATCATAAAAAAGAAGTACTTGCTTCGGGAGTCCCATAGACTAATGGAAGAATCTTGATATCAGAACCAATAAGGTGAGCACCTGAAGACGATACTACGTGTGTAAAAGGCTGATTTTAGTTACCATCTTTTAGAATACATAGATAGATTTCTGAGTATAGAATAGATATATTCTTTGGTAAAATGATACTTCATGATTTTAATACATGGGCTGAAGATGCTACCTTAATCCCCCACCCTTTGGGTGTTTTAAGCCAAAAAAAAAAAAAAAAAGAAAAGAAAGTTCATGTTTAATCTGGAACAATTCCATGATCATGAAATTAAACGACACATACCACTCCTGTGCGGGCAATAGTTAAGTCTTTTTAAAACAGAATAGCAAACAACTGTAACTATAATAAATACCAGAACTAACAAAAAAGCTTGGGTATAGAATCAATTTGAGAAGTGTTTGCAAATCACAAGTTAGAGATTTACCAGTCCCAACAAGCAGTTCTTCAATACAGCTGATGTACTATTGGAAAAAGAATTGCGCTTTGATGCAGGACGATCATCACTCGGATGCTTCTCATCACATATTGTTCTGCTCGAACCAATGGATGGCCCATTATCACATCCCTCATCTAGATGATGAGCACCAACATCATTCAGTTCAATTGTCAACTGACGAAGAAAGTAGCTTCCTTTCTGAATCCCCTCCATTCCAGTGGACTCAAAGAGTTCAAAGCCAGCAACAAGTGAATTTTTAGGGCAACTGAAGAAAATCCTCAAAAAACTTAGTGCACGAAACTTAGACAATTTGAGCAAAACAGTATTATCTTCCTCCAAAAACTCACGTTTGAAATCTAAAAGGGATTCTGAAACTTCATAAATCTTCAAAACTCTCTGGTCAACAATATTAAAGACATCCTTTCCTCAAAAGAGGACACAAAAAAAGTGAAAACATTTAGGAAAACTGCAGAGCATATCCCTTGAATAACAGATGAAGTTGGGGCCTCAGAAGCAGCAGCTTGACAGATATCAACTAGACCTAATATGCAGCCCTTAGCAGTCTCAAAAGCAATACCATCAATGTCTTCCCCCCTGCTTATCACTGAGAAGCAGCAGTTATGCATATTTATGACAACCTTTGCTGCAGCTTCAAGAGCAGTCGGGCAATATGATGCATAGCGTGGTATGTACTCTGCTACTAGGCGTTGTGCGCTTGCACTACCTGCAATGGCATCATCATGTTCACAACTATAGCATGATTAAAAACCAACATGAGCAACATTGACGAAATATCATTCCAAAAGGACACAGGCACTCAATTGGTTTGATATAAAACTGAAAACTTATTAACTAAATGTCCATATTTTTGCGCTTTAATCTGTCACAGAAACTGGTCGGAAGTTCACTTAAAAACTAAACATTTTGAGGTTTACAAAGAGATCGATTAAATATCTTATTTTATATAGCCATACAACAGTAATTTGATATCTACAGATGGAAGGACTCATAATTTCGAGGACAGGCCAAATTGCATTCAATTGAGAAAATATCAGGAAGACAACTGCATATAACAGCATGTGACTGGTTATATAATGGAAAAATTCAGCGTGAATCCATATTCTAGCAGCTTCTGAGTGAATACCTGTTAGCAAACACCACTAGCTTGGATTTTCTTCGTCCATAATGATTATAGTTGGCAAGTACTGAAGTAAGAAGTTACTGTTTAAATCGACAATCACTTGGAAGAATCTCAATATATCTAGATTGCTGTCACATTGGGAGGGAGATTTAGATTCTTGGTACTTTATCTGGATATATCGGTAAAAATATTAATCAGTGGCACATTTACTATTCTGAGTCCTATGCAACCCTCCGTGAGACAACTTTGTCTTGTATATTACAAACGTTAGAGAGAAAGTTAGTCTGCATATAGTTACTTCATGCTATTAACGGTACCCAAGAAGAAGAGAGCACAAAACTTTCTACAAATGTAACTGGCCTTGTTCAAATTTCAGCAAACATTTTCACTTTATTGTGCGTATCACAACTAAATCTAACACTTTTTATGGACATTGTTGATGAAACTTGATTAGGTAAATATATGAGAAAATTGAAATTCTCAAGTTTTCTGTACGTTACACCTTATTGGGCCATAATCAGTACTGTGATGCCATTTACTACTTATCAACAAAAATGAATGCATATCAACCCAACTTGTACAAGTAAATGGATATCACAAGATATGCTTAGCAGTAAGCATCCACCACCAGGACTACTGCTTTGGGCCGAGTTCTTCTAGGAAATAAAATTCTATCCATACAACTAAAACTTTTGCCATCATGTCAGAGTTCTTGGAATAGTTGTATAAAGTAGCATCTGCTAATTAAAAAATTGAACACTTAACCCTAACAGATTCAGAAAATTAAATTAATTTGAGGGGAAACTAATACTCTTTTTACATGCGCATACAAAAGTTAGGATTAACATTTTTCCGAAAAAGTAAATGTTAGATTTGAAATGTCAGGATCCTTTCAAATTTTTACACTCAATCTCCTCATTAATAAACTCAATCATAGAGATAACCGATTAAGTTTCTTTGTGTGGTTATGCCTTCAGTTTAGTTAAATCCCAATCATTGCTTTAGAAATCTTATTGAGTATAGTTTCATTCACGTGCATCTTATCTTCTTGACACTCACATGCTCCACATGCAATTAAATATTTCAAGTTCGCATACTGATGGCCTTTTGATTATTGAGAAAAGGAAAAAACCTCTAAGATTAGATATACAACTAGTCGGTTCTAATCATTTTCTTTCAGACGGAGTAATCAAGCACTATATTTCACATGCCATATCATGTGGATCAAATTTATGCACAAGCGACACAATGATGTAAAGGAAAATCCAATTGAAAAATAGGATTATAACTCCTGCTCAGATAAGAGATGATAAAGGACATTAATGGTATCTACGATTACTTCTCCACCATCACCAATTGTAGATTTGGCTACTTAAGAGAGACTACTAGATGGTAATTTTTCAGGTAACCATGAGAAATACAACAAGACAAATCTGCGGCATAGACATTTTTTGTTCATGTCCAACCAGGTCTCACTAGTAACCTCTACCTCTCCTCCATAACTGGTTTAATACAGGTACTTTTTCACTTTTGTGGAGGCAGGAGTGTTTACATACTGTCATGTGCTAATAGTCTGACAACCTCCGAAGCTCAATTCTATTTGCAATCCTACTAAATAACACAACTTCTGCAGATGCTATTAATCATAAATCCATCCAACAACACACACCCAAAAAAAAAATAAAAATCAAATGCCGACCCTAGAGTTTATGCTCCAAGTTCCAGTTAGAAAATGACAAAAAATATATCTCTAACGCACTTAATTTTTTTTTCCAATTATTATAACTAAAAACAACTATTAGAGAGCAAATTCAACAATGGCCCTAGCAAACGTACGAAAAAGCATAAATATTCGAAATCCTAACCTGCAGCGGCAGTGATCAGAGAGATAGGCTTTCTCCAGTTCCGGCATGAAACGCTTATCCTGCTGATCGATGCAGAACTTTTATTTTCTTGTAGCACTCGAAAACATTGCGAATTTCTTCTTGGCTTCGGCGCCTCCGCAGGATTTCTTCCTGAGGCAACGGTGGCGGCGTCGAAGGCTGTGGAGGGTGTGGCGGTGGTTCTTGTGGTGGAGGAGGTGGTGGTGGTTGCGGGGGCGGAGATGATGGAGGTGGCGGGTCGTACAACTTTCGCTTTTTCAGCGGCTGCTCCGCTGCGGCCATGGCGCACAGAAAGAGGGCAAGAGATAGTGACAAAGCGCGTGTTCCCCTGCGATATTTTAATTAAACCTTGTTTTAGTGCCAATTTCAGTTTACCCCCTCAATTTTATGCTTTGTATCACTTTCCTTCTTAAACTATGAAAATATTCACTTGACCACCTCCAACCAAAAAAATATTTCATAATTCAATTTTTAAATTTCACTCCTGTTTTTAATTACTTGAGAAAAATATGAAGTTACAATATTAGAACTTTAAAAATTTATTTGAGGTTAATAATAGAGAAATTGATTAAGTTAGACTAACTCTAAACTAACATATTAGATTCTTTTGAAGTTATTCATGAAATAATATTATTATTTAATAAAGTGTTTATATATTCATTCTTAATTATCTTTAATAATTCTTAAATTACTAATATTTGTAAAAAAGTTAGAGAGATCTTTATATTATACTTTTATTTTTTTTTTTTGAGAAAATTATACTTTTATTGAGTTGTCATAAGTGGGTAGGTATAGAATACTACAAATCTTTATTCAGAAAGTCCACAAAATAGTCTTCTAACTTCAGAAGGGATGTCTCCTCACAACGGGAGTTTAAGGGCTTGTATGGATGTATTTCCAATTCCAATTTCAGGTTTAGTGTTGGAAAATGAATTTTCAAACTTTATTGATTTTCATGTGAGAATTGGAAATATGTTTGTTTTTGTTATGCAATTTCTATTTCAAAATGAGAATATGTTTGGTTATAATTTTTCAAATGTATTTTGACATAGATTTGCGTGATTGTAGTGTATTTTTACTGCAGTTTTGCGTAATTGGAATGAAAAATTGTTTGATTGTGTTTTCAAAGAATATTTTCCATAAAAAGTGAAAATGGCAGGAAATGATTTCATTTCTAACAAAACTTTGAAACAAACATAAACTCATTTTCCGAATAGTTGGAAACCGGAAAAATGGTTGGAAATACAACCATACAAGACCTAAGTTACTTTGGACTAAAGACTTATCCAACTCAAGTTGTACAAGTAATAAGTGTTGTTTGGGTGGTTTCTGTCGTCTAAGAAACGGGCTAGAGTGTTTGGAAAATCGGGACAAGATTAAGTCGGCCAGTATTTAATCTTTCTCGCAGAGACAAGATTGCCAGTTGCGAAGTGCTTTACGATTCCAAAGAATCGTCCCAAGATATAACGACTTTTTGTTTCGGACTAAGAAAGACTTACAAAAGTTTAAACTATAATAACATGCTGTATAAGACTTTCAAACTTTTGGAAGGAATGATTTCATTATGTTGTAAATGCGAGAATGATCGATTTTAGGCTTATAATTTAGGTCCGATTTCATCCAGGGCCTCAGATTTATAAGATCAAGGTTTCTCGATGGAAAAGATATGTCTTTTGGATCAAAAACGTACGCTTCATACAAAAATGCACTGGTTTCACCGGGTGCATGGGTTCAAAGGTGCGCCCACGCACACCTACGCGCGCATCCATTTTATCAATGTTTAGCGGTGTCGCCCAGCGCCTGCCAGTGTGTACGGTCAAGCCTGGTGCCGATCACATTGCTTGTTCTTGCAAAGATTTACTTGATTTGATTTAATTAACTAAAAAATAATTAATTAATTTAAAAGGGTTTTAAATAAATTTGGTCCAAAAAAGGGGCGTTGAAGCCCAAGCCCAGCCCACGACCGGCCAGCCGAGCCGAAAATGAGCTGGCCAAGCAGGCCATGCGCGATCTTTGGCGCCGCAGACATGTTTTCAACCAAACTCATAAAGCATGCAGAGGCATCACCCCTTTAAAACTTTGGTGCCCCATGGCCCAAACCCATTTGTCCAACTTGAGATTTATAAATAGAGCATTCGTTGGCTATTCTTTCTATGTGGGATGGAGATTTCTCCTTTCCCATATTTTTCATTTTCCATACTATTTTTGGTTTTAATTGGCTAACTTCCGACATTAATTTCTCATTCACCCTAATTAGTTTTGAGAAATTCCAAATGTCAATCTCATCTACTCACTTAGTAGTAGATTTTATCATATAATTTTATTTTATTTTTCACTAATGAAAACTACTTAAATATTTGGTCAAATTCGGGTCAACACCCAATTTGTACAAAACCAAATTCCAACAATCTCCACATGAATGAAATTGATGCATGCGTGTATGCAAATCCGCTTCAAAGTATCAACGAATCAGTTGATCCTGGATAGGTAGCTTGTGGCTTTAACCTTCCTTAGTAAAATACTATCAATTTACTAGTTGATTAGTGACGCGATGTCTGAACTATTTCAATTTGTTTGTAAATCGAGACAACAACATTTACACAATAACAACTCAAACACATTGTTCTCACGTTTGTGTCCATTTTGACCCTGGACACATATCTTAGATCATAAGTGTTTCTTTGAAGCGGCCATTACTTCTCACTTATATAGGTGATCTCCTATTGAAAAGAGTATCCGCCATACTCCACCTTTCGGCATAGGAATCATTAAAAATCTTAAACTTAACGTCACCACATTGGTAGGTTTCAATTTCACTTGAAGTTAGAACGAGCTAAACATTTTCAGAGTGTTAAATTTGAACATTCATAACTTAATTGTCGTTGAACCAAGGTCTCGTGGGATCTCCAATTCCACAAGGTTGGGTTACCGCTATGAACATTCTTTATTTTGTGGATTTTAAGCCCATTCCCTTAATAATTTATACAATTTATTCCTTTTGTGAGCGGATCAGCGATATTTTCCTTTGACTTCACGTAGTCAACCGAAATAACCCAATTCAAAATCAACTATCTAATGGTATTGTGTCTTTGACGAATATGTCTAGACTTACCATTATATACACTACTTTTGACGCTCAATTGCTGATTGACTATCACAATATATCAAAACAGCAGGCACCAGCTTATTCCAACAAGGAATATCTTCTAAGAAATTTTTAAGCCATTCTGCTTCTTCTCCAGCTTTATGTAAAGCAATAAACTTGGATTCTATAGTGGATCGAGCTATGCATGTTTTGCTTAGAAGACTTCCACGACACCGCTCCTCCACCTATTGTGAAAACATATCCACTTGTGGACTTGGAGTCTTTTGTGTCTGATATCCAATTGGCATCACAATATCCTTCTAATACTGTTGGATATCTCGTATAAAGTATTCCATAGTTCATGGTATACTTTAAGTATTTAAGTACCCTTGTCACGGCTTTCCAGTGATCATTAATCGGGTTATTTGTGAACCTACTTAGCTTACTCACTAAATATGCAATGTCTGGACGTGTACAATTCGCTAAGTACATCAGACTGCCAATTACCTTAGCATATTCCAGCTGAGAAACTGGTTCTCCTCTATTCATTTGTAAGAAAAATACACTTTTTAAGTACACAACATTTCTTGATTTAAGATTGTACCATCATTTATATCATGAATACTAATTTTATTTCTTGGGTGCTACTTTTAGCCAAAGCACAACTTATACTTCAAGGTATTATCCTTTATGTTATTTGCATAAAAAGTAAAGCTTCCTTCCAACTTCCTGATATCTTTGTCAAACACAAGATTATCCAGAATTTTTATTGCTCTCGGCCACTTTTTTTTTTCCTTTGTTAGAATATTTTCCAACAATCCAATTAGAGCCCCGTTCTAACATATTTCAATCCTCCATTAAAACCTTTACAAGTGTGTATAGCCTTTCGTGTTATTCACATCTTTAGAATACTGACTTAACTTGTTAATGTGTCTATCTCTAGTGTTACAACATCTTGGGTAACACTTCATGCACCCCAGCAAGCTTAAACACTACATTCTCATATATTTAGAAATGCAAATGGAGCTCCATCTGTATTCCATAAAGTGTGGCCACAATTTCCACAATTGTCATTTCTAATCAGAATCATGGATGTCTTCCTCAATCCAAGTCGAACAATCAAATCCTGCCCACATTTCCTTCTCGCTTGTGCCGAGGTAGTTCTTAAAATCTTTTCTACGATGGCAACAATTTTTCGATTATCGCAACCACTTGGAATGACTCATTCGTAACCATCCCTCTCGTATACTTTTCATGAAGTATGATCTAAATTTCTTGCACTTGATCGATCACCATTTTGGTGTCAACTATCTTGTAATCCAAAAATTTGTCAACAACAAATTTCTACACAAAGATCTTCTATTTTATACTTTTTCTCCAAAGAGACTCACAACTTTTCGCACGCTTTGTTAATCAGAGATGCTATAAAGTGAGCCTTCAAATTACTAAAGATATTTCCACAGAGGAAATTGCTGTTTACCAACATCATCAGTGATCCTCCCTTTTCACTGGCCGAATTCTTCATCGCTAAATCTCGTAGGGAGTGTCCTCCTTTCAAAAATGGGATACCCAAAGTCACAAGTAGAATAATATCTTTTAAGCTGCCGACATTTGAAGCCACTCAGAGAACTTA
>CM071926.1:77572369-77584869 GCA_016081115.2 Rehmannia glutinosa
TTCTTTTGTTTCAAAATTTCCTCACCGATTTTCCCTTCTCACAAGCCTTTCTTTTCGACTTGATTTTGTCGCTTTAAGGTATTCCTCTTCCCCTTTTTGGCATCATCAAAGGATAGAGGAACCCCGAGGGAACATCTTTGGCAAGCATGAAGTCGAGCCCTGGGATAGTCGAGTTACGCTTCAAGTCTGGCTGCGTTGTAAGCGCACTTAATTCGGATCGAGTAGCGTTGGACTCTGCAAATCGGCTTCATCTCAAACGTGCCGTGAAAGGTGAATTTTCTAGTCATGTGTTCTTCCAAACGCCAGTAGATCATTCGTATTTTGCTCACGCAGAGCTTTATCTTGGCAAGATGAGCTTCATGCATGTGCTCAATATGTTCTCTTAGCTTCGTTTTGCATCGGCATTTTTAAATCTCACACCAAAGCAGCTTGTTGAACAATGTGTTCAAGTATCTCACTGTTCCACACGCATTGTTTCTTCCAGTTGCCACCATTCCTTATCCGAATCATTATGCCTCTTAAATCACTCGTAAGGGTTGCATCTCCGTTGTCCGATCATGTCCAAAGAGGCATGATGCCTCTCCATCCGTTCAACCTCAAAGAAAGTGCCTTGAACACTTCTCGAACTTCAGTGATTCTTCTATTGCGGTGATGGCCATACAACATCAAAATCATAATCACCGGAACAATGGTGTCGATGGAAGAACATGAGCTGGTTTGTGATAGCGTGCTTGTTCGTTTCGACTCTTCGTGGAGTTCGTGTATCTCCAAAGAAAAGGAAAGATTCTACAAAAAGATTCATCACCGCCAACCGGGATCCTGTTCGATGATGAGCGGTGCGCGTGAGGTTCTTTTTTTGGGAATCGATCCCGCTGCAGCTTGAGGAGCCCGAGCGGTGATCTCTCGGTTCACCTGGGTTCACAGTGAAGTAGACTCATTGCTGAGCCTCACTGCCTTAACACTTCGTTGGTCTCACCGATTTCTCCATTTCAAGATGGCGGTCCTCGGCCTTATCGTGAGCGTCATCGGACGATGATGAGATTTCCATTGGTGGCTCATCATCAAAATTAAAGGTTTGACGAGTAGTCTTGGGATCGAGACTTGCTCGTGCTTGGAACATCCGCAATTGAGTCTTTTGGATTTGTCATGGGGATGACTCACTTCTTCTTCGCCTTCCGATCCCCGGAAAAGTGACATCGGGGTTGTCCTGGGAATCATGAAGTGCGCGATCTCCTTCTCGGATGGGTCGATGATAGCAGGAGGGATGTTCTCTACTTGACCTCTTTTTTACCCCTGGAAGTCTCAACCTCCCGTGGGCCTTCATTACCTCCGGCCAGGTCTCTCATCACTGCGAGGCCTGGTCCACCCTTCGACAACAGTCACTGTCTTAGGGTCTTCTACGATGGCATCCATTGGAGTCTCAACCCCATGGATTGCACTTTCATCGCCTAGAGTGTTAACTCCCCATTCCTTCACTCGTGCCTCGACCGCATCATCAGCTGGGCATTAGCCTTCGAGCGATTGGCACCTCACCGAGACAGTCTCAATCGTCCGAGCTTCGTTGATGGCAACTTCTGTGTTCTTCTTGTGATTGTATTTTCTCTACTTCGCCTCCTTGATTCGTTGTGAGTCATCTGCAGATCATCCGACTCCGACGCTTCTTTGCGAGTGGAGGAGTTTCCCCACCGGGCGCGCC
Source organism: Rehmannia glutinosa (assembly GCA_016081115.2). Lineage (NCBI taxonomy): Eukaryota > Viridiplantae > Streptophyta > Magnoliopsida > Lamiales > Orobanchaceae > Rehmannia > Rehmannia glutinosa. The sequence goes on from CM071926.1 coordinate 77,574,066, forward strand.
ACCGGAGTGACTTGTAATGGGGTCACTCGTCTCCAAACTCCCATGTTTCAATTGATTGTTCAGCGTGGGTGTTAGACACCTTCAATAGGGGTTGGCTCGATCCCCACTATCCCGCCATCGCCAATTTCCTTATTGCCTTCTTCCGAGTGAGTCAAAGTGGTAGCGAACAATAGTGGCGATTTGTCAACCACTCCCATTGATCGATCTCCACCGTGTGTTCGAGGACTCTCCCCGTCCCTCCATCAATCTTTGCTCGTGAAGGATTCTTGATTCGCGGCAAAGCTTTGCATTTGCAACTCTTCTCGGCGTGGCATTCTCCGATTCTCCTGCCTCCTCACCATCGGAGAAGACATCAAGGAGAGGATGTGTGTGTTAAATGGTGCCGAGATAGGGCGGATCTTGCCTTCTCACGTGCTTCGCTTTCTTCACTTGCTTTCTCTCTCCTTGTCCTTGTAGATCTCAAGCAGGATGTCCGTGCGATTGTCTTCATCCGTGAGGAGCACAGTAGTTAATCCAAGGAAATTTAGCAGCCTCTTCTTCTTCTATGAACTCGGGCCGTTGGAACTGTTCCTCGACTTACTCAACTTCCATTTCCTCCACTCACGCACGATTTTGGATGTCCTGGGTAAGGTGGAGATAGGATCATTACATCACTATCTCTGCCCGGGGTTCTTCTTGCTTAACCCCAATTTGTAGTGTAGGCTCAACGTGTGTCTTGGTTGCCTCTGCTGACGCCTTCAGCCAGACTTGTTTTTCATCAATTACATCTGAGACTCTACTTCTCCGGAGTCTCCGTGTTTTGTGCTAGCCGAGTCGACTCATTGGTTTCTCCTGCTCGACCGCTTGACGATTCTTCTTCGTCTCCTAGTTTGTACTGAGGATTTCTGGTTCGAGACGTGTCCTCGAGTCTTGGGCGGTCAGCCGGTCTTTGGTGTCTTTTTCTCGAGGAACAGCCGTCGTGGCTTCTGCTTCTCCTCTTTTTGACGATCGGAGAAGGTATTTGTGAGTCCTTCTCTCGACCGTCACTGCAGGGCGGGAGACACGGTACCGGCCGGGTAGGTGACTCTGGCAGGCGGGGAGCATGTTTGGTTTTCTTTCTCAGCAGGGGCAAGTCTTCTTTTTCGCATTGCGGGCGCTTTCTTCTTAGGTTGGAGAGGAAATACATCTTTCTATCTTGGTCACCGATTCCCCTCACTGTCGCCTCTTGAAAAAGTAAGCTCTTTTCTCGAGCGCCAGAGGGTTTGCTCAACATCCTCTTGTTAACATGGAAAGCCTTCCCATGTCTAAGAGGGACTCCTTTCACCTCCAATAGCCGGCCAATCACTGTGCCATATCCTGAGGATCCTCCAAATGTGCCATCTTCTTTGAAGGATTTGTTCCCCACGTTACAGCGAGTCTGCATTGTAGACAAACTCACCAAATTTATCTTCTTTTCTTCGATGATTGCAAATTACAATCAGCTTTGCCTTTGACAGCTTGGTCAAAGTCGCCAAATTTGATGTCGATACATTTGGCAACTATGTCCAACAACTTGTGATAATCCTCCTTCAAATGAGTCTCTTGTTTGTCAGTGTATATTATTTTATCGAGAAAGTCGAACTTGGCTATTTCTTTCCATGCGTCACCAAGTTTACATCAGCTTCTTTAATCTCGAGATGCTCCTTCCTGGTAGTGAGCAATGTTCACCAAATCCTTGGCAAATGATAGTCACCGCTTTCGTGAACATATGACTTGATTCCTTCATCGTGAATCTCATCATTCACGTAGAATTGTGCGACCTCCTCCACATAGGTCATCGGATATTCTAACGTTAGAAACGGTTTTAGTCCGGGGCGTTTCCAACTTCTCAGCGATTTTCTTCACCAGGGTGTCGTCGGACCCTCGCTTTCACCATTCCGTCGAAATCCACCGTCGAACCGGTGTGGATTTGCTTTCCTAACTTGGTAAAGTCATAAGTTGGTGCCATTTCTCGGGATTATTTCAAGGAAAAACTCGAAAATGATTTGAAGATTGATAGGGTTTCGAGAGTATTTTGCCTTTGCTTTTGAGAGAGAGAGATGAACAGGTTTTAGAAGTGTGAGAGAGAAACTGGACGAAAATGGTTTAAATATGGTGTATGAAAGGGCGTGTGGGCGCTTTTGAATTGTGATCGAAATCAACGGCTTGGATTTCGCACGCCTATTGAGCATTTCATGTCTCGTATTTAATGCGGCAGCATTTATATCCAATTATAAGCTTGGTGTGCGACTTTATGTCCGTACACATCATCATTATCTTTGACGTATTCCTTAAAACATTCCCGCTTAGTCAAAACGATCGCATTTTTGTCACTTTGCTCATAAGTTATTCAGCTTATCTCTTAGCCGATTTAACTCTACTTCTCACGATTCTCTTAGCGACTCATTATATCACCGACTTTAAGTCAGTTTGTCTTCCGATCTGGTGATTCTTCGAAATGATTTACTGTTTCAGCTCTTTTTTCACCTCTGTTTCATTTCTTTTCCTTGGTTCTTCTCGTCTCGCTTAGTTCAATTAATCCCAACTCATGTTTGAGTTCTTCAAATCTTGACTCACATAATGGTTTTGTGAAGATGTCGCTAGTTGTTTATCGGTTGAGATATATTCGGGATGATGTCCTTTCTTTTCAACATGATCTCTTATAAAGTGATATCGACATCAATATGTTTTGTTCTTGAGTGCAACACGGGATTTTGAGTGATTGCAATTGCACTTGTGTTATCACACATAATTGGAATTTCTTTTTCCTCAACTTCATAGTCTCTCACTTTGTCTCATCCATAGGACTTGGGCACAACACCGCAGCCTATGTATTCTCCTTTGTAGAGGTGGCTATTGAGTTTTGCTTCTTGCTAAACCAGAAATCACCGCTGTTTCCTAGCATTTGACATGTGCCTCAAGTGCTCTTCCGTCCACTCGCATCCAAAGATAGTCGAATCAATAGCCAATTAGCTTGAATCCACCTTCCTTTGGATACCATAGGCCTACTCTTGGCTTCCTTTCAAGTATCTCAATATTCTCTTAGTTTCTTTGTCATGTGGCTTTCTTTTGGAGCAGATTGAAATCTTGCACATACACCTACAAAGAAAGGTGATGTCCGGCTGCTAGGGGAGGCGTGAGATAGAGCAATGATCCAATAAGTGCTCAGATCTTGTTTGATCTACGAAAGCTTGCCATCCGCATCCATGTCCATTTTGACCGATGTGTTCATTGGTATTTTTGACGACTTCTCCTCCATACCAAACTTCTTCATTAAGTCTCTGGTGTATTTTGTTTGACTTATGAAGGTTCCATCCTTCACCAAGCTTCACTTGGAGTCCAAGGAAGAATGTCACTTCTCCCATCATGCTCATTTCAAATTTACTTTGCATGAGGTTTGAAAAATTTTCACACATTTCTTTGTTAGTGGATCCAAAAATGATGTCATCCACATATATTTGAACTAGCGCATACTCTTCTTGTCTTGAATTAAAAGTGTTCTATCTACTTTTCCTTTTGTGAATCCATTTTCGGTTAGGAATTGTGACAGGTGTCATACCATGCTCGGTGCCTGTTTCAATCCATACAGGGGGCTTTCTTGAGTTTGTATACCTTGTCTCCAAGAGTCTTCTGCTCAAATCCTCGGGAGGTTGTTCAACATACACTTCTTCTTCCAATAAACCGTTTAGGAATGCACTTTTTACATCCATCCGATATACAATGAAATTCTTGTGAGTCGCATAGGCAAGAAACATCCTTATAGCTTCCAATCTTGCTACAGGGCAAATGTTTCATCAAAATCTATCCCTTCTTCTTGGCAATATCCTTTGGCTACTAGTCTTGCTTTGTTTCTTACCCGCGTAACCTTCCTCGTTCATCTTATTTCGAATACCCATTTGGTTCCAATAACATTTTGATGTACGGGTCTTTGCACTAATTCCCATACTTTATTTCTCTCAAACTGATTCACTATTCTTGCATAGCTTGAATCCAATGTGTGTCGTCCAATGCTTGTGACACATCTTTGGGCTCTATTTACGAGATGAAGCATGTGAACATTGCTTCTTGTTGAGTTCGATCTTGTCTTGACAAATTCTCTTATATCTCCAATGACAAGTTACGTGGATGGTCTCTCACCATCTTACATCGAAGTTGAGTAAGTTAGCCGGATTCGATCGACTTGCGTACCGTGTTCTTGTGGGTCGACTCTCATAAATCACTTAGTTTGCAAATTTTCCAAATGCTTTTGAGATTCACTATCTCATCTTCTTCTCAATTGATAATTCCACTTTCCGGCAAAGATAGGGACTCTTCTCAGATGGTTGGATGATTCAAATTATCACCGACTCTACAATGTCTTCTCCATTTACATTTGGCTCATCGAATACTACATGAATGGATTCTTCTCAGAACCATAGTTCTTTTGTTGAGTATCCTCAGAGCTTTGCTTTCAGTTGAGTATCCTAAGAAGATACCTTCATCAGCTTTAGCATCAAAAGCCTTTAAAGTTGTCTTTGCCATTGTTGTGGATGAAGCATTTACATCCAAATATTCTCAAATATGCAACACTTCTGGTTTTCTTCCACCCGTATCTCATAGGGAGTCTTTGTCACCGCCTGCTTTTATCATACATCCGCTTTTGGGTGTAGCAAGCCGTGTTGATTGCTTTCCCAAAATCTTTTTGGTAACCCCCGCCACTAACATGGTCCTCACGCTTCTTTGAGGGTTCTGCTTCTTCTTTCTCGCAACTCCATTCTCAACATGGAGTCCTTGCTGCCGATAGTTCATGACCAATACCATTCTCAATACAAGATCGAGTTATTATTCCATTGACAAACCCGGTTCCTCTATCCGATCTTATTTTGATAATGGTTTGACTCTTCTCATTTTGAATCCTCTTCATCACCGTGGTAGTTTTTGTAGAGTTTCTTTTTTTCTTGCACATGAATATTGTCCATGTATATCTTGAGTAGTCATCTACTACCACCAAGGTGTATTTCTTTCCACTTATGTCGGTGGTTCCACCACAAATAGATCCATATGAAGTAGATGCAATATTCTTGTTGAAGATGGGCATGTCTTTTCTTTGAATGACGACTTGATTTGCTTTCCTTCGACATGCATCACATATACTCTCCTTCTTGTATACTCGAAATCGAAGTCCTTCTACAAGATGACTTCTTGCCTTGTTAATTGTTTTGAAATTTAGGTGACTCACTTTTTGTGCCACAACCAACTTGATTCACCGGCTCTTTGCTAGTAGACAGTCTTTGGTGTTGCGTTGACCAATCCACTACATACATATTTTTCTCTGTCTACATCCTTGCAAAGACAACTTCATTTGATTCAATATCCTTGATTTGGCATATACCCATGTTGAATCCAACATTGTAGCCCTTGTCACAGCCGATCGATACTCGAAAGTTGAAGTTGAGTCCTTCAACATATGCAACATCCGTGACTTCTAATCCATTCCTTTTGATGGATCCAATGCCTCTTATTTCACCAGAGCTTCATTTCCTCCAAATATGACTTTTGCTCCTTTGACTTCCTTGAATTTTGACATTTCTCTTATTTCTGTCATATGTCCGGGAATGACCACTCTCCATGTACCAGTTCCTTGGCACTCACTTCCTTGAACCCGCAATCAAGAAATTAAGTTTTGTGTACCCATACTAGTCCGGGTCCCGAGGGGTTAGAATTGTAAGATGATCCAACCAACCTATAGCCAAATGATTTGACTCTAAGGGGTTGCCATCTATCGCTGCCATAATCATAATTAATCCTGGCAAATTGCTTGGGGGATTCTAGTTCATACAATTGTCTCTTTTGTCTCAGTATGCCCGCATATGTGTTTTAGCAATTGCCTTCCTTGGGTAATTGTGGTGTCTTTGAGTGTAGTGCCTAGGTGCATATGTGTCTTTGATGAAAGCTCTTATGCTTTTGGAATGGCCTTTCTTTAGTTCTAGGCCTTTGCCATTTGGGCTTATATTCCATAAGTCTCTGTCCGATAGTTCACATTATTCCAATCACCTTGGCTTGGATATTTTCTACCATTCCCATCATATGTATTTCTTTTATGGGTTTTCTCGGATTTTTGGTAGCTCGCTTCTTCTTTACTGAGTATTTTCTGCTTGGAGTTCTTTGAGGACTCCTTGAATCTCTTCTCACTGTGTCCTTTCAAAGACACTCAACTCGGTCATTTTGTTTTCCTTTTCCTTTGTAACCAAGGCCGCTTTGCTTAGTATTGTGCTTTGGAGTGAATGTGTGTGCAACATTTAGAGTTTTGGATTTTTCGGACTCTTCATGACTTGAAGATCCTTTTTCCAAAATTACTCTTGAGGTTTGACATGGCACGAGGAATTAAATCCTAAGCCCTGTCTTGTCTCCACATTCTCTTTGACTCATAATAAGATCATCCAATGATTTAGATGCCTTAGTGAATGAGGCAATAACATTTTTGAGGTCATTCTCCCTCTTTTCTATAGCAGCAATTTCTCGCTACTAATTTAGCATTTCCACTTTTTAAACTTTCATTTTCAACTATTTGACTTAGAGTACTCAACTCCTTAGTCGACTTTGAGTTTGACTTTTGAGTAAATTTGTTTTCCTCATTCAATAGTGTGTGTGAGGATTTAATGTGTTCAAAATCTTTCATCATTTTGCCTAATGAATCATAAAGATCGAGGGTGATGAAGTGTGTGTCACGCCTACTATCACTAGTGTCCGAGTTTGTTGAGTTAGATTGTACCTCATCTTCTTGATCGGTTGATCTTGTTCTTTGGCCATCAAGCGGTCGGGGCTTCTTCTTCGAGAGTCACTTGAGTAGTCACCACTACTCTCGAATCACTGTCTCTCTTGATTTGGGCCGGTTCAGCATCCTCTGCACCATCATTGCCTTTTTCCTTTCTTATCTTCTTTCTCCTCAAGATCTTTCTTTCTTCTTCATCCCCTCGTATTTGTTGACTACGGGATATGGACAATCAATGGCATAGTGACCTGGTTGTCTCATTCCCAAAGATAGATATTCAACCTTTTGATCAGTTCTTTCCATTCTTGGATTGTCACCCTTTGATACTCAACTTTTTGATGATCTGTTCTCTTGGTTGGCCTATTTTCCCTCGATTTGGAGGAGCCGAGTGTCTTCGGAAGATTCACCCTTTCCTCTCTTGTAGTTCTTGTTAAAGAACTTGTTAAATCTTTTAACCATCGTGGCTATTTCTTCCGGGTCAATTACTTCTTTGACCTCGGCTCTCTTCCCATCTTTGACAATTAGAAGCACTGCTTTGGGTACAACCTGCTCTTCCTCGGTCTTTTCTTCTCACTCAAACTCGTAGGCTTTGAGGTCCGAGAATAACTCATGGTTGGATGTCTTTGATAGGTCCATGGAATGTCTCAGTGCCATGACCTTCATTTCCCATTCACCGAAGACTTTTTAGGATTTTCATACACATTTCTTCTCGTGTATATTCCTTTCCAAGTGCGGTGACTCATTTGTGATTTCGTGAACCGAGCGTCTAGTTGATCCAGTTCTCTCCGAGATCATTTTGAAATTCTCAAATTTCAGATACCACCGATAATTTGTTTTCTTTGATTTGCTCGAGCCTTCAAAATCAATGTCAACTTGTCCCCATTTCTTTGCCGTTTTGCATGATTTGACTTTATTGAACATGGCTTTGTCCAAAGTTTTGTAAAGGATGTCCTTGGCTACATTGTCCAGTTGTATCTTTTTCTCGTCATCATTTGTCCACTCGCTTCTTGGTTTTTCAACCATGATCGTCCGGGAGCAAAGATCTTCTTCTCCTTTCAAATTTGCAACTCTTCGCATAAATCGTGTTCACCTTTAATATTTGCAGAGGCCCATCTTCTATCACTATCCACATCTCATCATGTAATGTCGATAGATGAGCCTCGCATACGAATTTTCCAATCATCAAATTCTTCAATAGTGAACATAGGGATGCGTGTCAAATTTGCTTCCATGATAATGACTTTTAAAAAGAGTTTTGAAGGTTTAAGTACTAAAGTAGACTTTGAAAAGTTTGGAGATCTAGTTCAAGAACCAAATGAGGGTTCAATGAACCAACCGCTCCGATACCACTTGTAGGTCCCAAGGGGTGTAAGTGTAAGGTTTAGAAGGGGGTTGAATAAACCTTACCAAATTTTCGATTTAGTCCTTTTAAATCTACAGAGTTAATTCTACACAACCGTGTCCTTGATGGACAAATTAGTCACTCAAGAGAGTTAATCTCTCAACTCGTACTCACCGAGTCATTGATGGAGTAACTCACTGCTGGCTATAATTTAACTCAACTGTGGTTTTATTTTCACGGAAGACTTAACACCCTTAAGTTTGATTAAGCAAGATTTTAGAGCTTGATTTAAGTACTTATAAATTATCAAATGGATAGCAAATTTATCAGAGATATAAGCGATTAAAAGTGCAGAATTTAAATGTTTGAAATGTAAATGACACAAAGAAGTTTTTATAGAGGTTCAAGACGGGGTAATTCTTCTACTCCTCTCTTCTCCAACTCCCGGAGGAATCCACTAAGTAATGATCGCTTTACAAAGTGGTAACAAACCCGTATACAAGTCTTGATCACAACAAATTCACTTGATCCTTAGGGACTCGATGCCCGAGACGCCTTGATCACTCACCTTCTCGTGACGACTCAGCTTCTTCACAGGGCAATTTTGCCTTTGTTACTACACCACTTGCTCAAGCTCTTTTGGATTTGATCACGAAGCCCTCCAAAAGCTTAAGACTTGGCTCAACCTTGAACCTTTCTACAATCCTTCCCGGAATGTAGACCCCTTGTTTTCAAGAGTTTCCTCTTCAACTGATTGAAGTTCTCTTTCCTTCACAGTGAGTGTTGGATTGATGTACTTCGTAATGTAGGCTTGAGGATTGAGAATGTTTCGATTTTTCTAATGTGCTTGTATATCTCACGTGTGTGTCATATAGGTCACCCTCTTCTCAAACAAACTCCTCGGCCTTTTATAGTGAACTTTCAAAAATTTGCCCGTTGAAGAGATAGGCTTATTTTTTGAAAGTCACTTGCGATCGTTGGCTTGTCTTGTTGCGCTTCTTGGAATTGCCGTTTCCTCGTATGAATTGTTCTTTCACCTTTTGAGTTCCTCACACGGTGTAGTGCTTCCCATTGGTTCATTCCTTTTGCACGCTTCCTGGGGATCGAGCACTCCAAGAAAGGTGGTATGGAGATATTACTTGTTTAAGTAAATCTCTTGATTTCTCGTGCAACGGTTCTTTTACAGCTTATCTCGACTTGACTCGCATTTCCTTGCTTTCCCCAGGTGACTTAGAGTCGCCTTCCAATCATTGGATGACTCTTCCTGTCACTTCAACTTGAGACTCGCTTTTCTTAAGTTGACTTGACCGATGCTCCACTCACCGCTTCTCACCGCTTCTTCATAGAGTTCCCGTCTACTCTTCTTTGCCATATTTCAAATTGTTTCACAAAGAAAGTCTTCCTTCCAGTCTTGGTGTCTTCTTGCATGTTATGGCGTAGGCCGATTTAACTCGGCTTGCCCACTTAATTGTTACAATACATTTTACTGACAAGAATTGGGGTGCCAACTTTCTATTCTAAGTTTTACATGGCATTCATCAAAATCTAAACAATAAAATTCCTAACAATTTCCCCCTTTTGATGATGCCAAAACTTAAATCATTCAAAAATGCAAACAAAGAAAGATACATACGAGATAGTGTATTGACATAGAATGTATGCGCAGAATAGATCTGTTTATTGATCATATCATTCCTGTTCTTTTACACAATCAACAAGGTGTATCGAGCACATATTTGTCTACACCGAAAATAAAGAATTTATAGCTTTATTACGTAAGACTTACATTGTATGTATTTACATGATAAAATACATGAAGGGTTGGACAAAGAACACTTCATCTCCTTCATCCTCCTTCTTTCATCTTGATCATCATCTTCTTCTCTTCTTCTCTTTTTCTCGTCGTCACCGCCTTCTTTTTCTTCTCATATGCCTTCCTCGGCGCCTTCATCTTTTCTTATTCTTTCCCCGTCTCTCCCGCCATAGCCGAGTTTGTCTCTTGTTTTCTTCTTCTATTCTTTTTGCATACTCGGCGTTAGTTTTAGCCACTTTCAAATTTGCCACTTGGTCAAGCCCAAATTGAAGAGATCCCTCCTTTCTTTCCTGGATCTACGTATTCAATATTCTTGGGCGGAGGCCTGGTCCAAAGCTTCTTCCTCCACTTCATCGCTTCTTCCTCTACCTCCAAGGGCGATATCTTTGTCTTCTTCTTTCCACCGAGTGACCGGCGGAGTGACCAGTGAGCGATCGGAAGTCTCGTACGTCTGTCCTTCTTCACATAATGTGAGACCCTTTTCCCAAGATCAGTCCCAAGCTTGAGCCATAGACATATTTGCAAAGTATCCCTCGATTCGAGCGTTTTAAATTCATCGACCGATCGTGGCTCGTCCCGACATCCGAGATGGCATAAGTGTCTCGTCTCTTTGGAATGCCTCCATGTTCTTTCAAGATGTTCATCACCCTGGCATCCATTCTTCCTTCCACTTCCTCATGCACGTTGAAGCTCCTGACTATTGTGGTTAGAAGGGATAGAGGGGTCGTGGGGAGGAGGGACAAATCAAAGCGACAAAGGGCTAAATCTCGGTGGATCATGGCAAAGAAGGCCACTCTGCGCTTACAATATTCCGTCGCGTATTTAAATCATCCGCAAAGGATTCTACCTCGCTCAATGGAAATTGTACTTCAAGGCAAACCCACACAACTTGTCCACCGTA
>CM071926.1:77589869-77716896 GCA_016081115.2 Rehmannia glutinosa
TCATGATTTCTCGAAAACATAATTAATTGTCGTAGCATAAATACTAATACAAACCAATTATCCATGTGAAGGGGTCCTATGCCCCTCTATTACATAGAACATAGTAAATTGTTCATAAACGAATTTTAAGGCTCGACGGACTAAGTGTAGGAATTACTCCGTCGCTGGTCTTCTTCATTGATGTCTTCATGATATAGTGGATCAACAACCGATCGTTGAAAAAGGTGGGAGTGAGACGAAAATTCTCAATGGATGGGTGATCGTGTGTAAGTGTGGCTTATATAGATGCAGAAAAATAGTTATATGAAGAATGCATGATTCATAATGCGTCGCGCCACTCGCGATTCACAAGCAACGTGGTATTCAAATTAATAGAGTTTTAATTAATTTGATGAAATTAGTTCGTGGTCATTCAGCACAATGAATGCGTTGCAAGTAGTTCAAGTAGTGGTTGTGTACGAGTGTAACACCAACCTGAAGTAAGTAATGGTTGCGTACATAGTGTAACGCTAACCCAAGCAAGTGATGATTGCGCACGAGTGTGACGCCAACCCAGCAAGTAATGGTTGCGTGCGGAGTGTAACGCCAACCTGCAAATAATGGTTGCGCACGGAGTGTGACGCCAACCTGCAAGTAATGGTTGCGCACGGAGTGTGACGCCAACCCAAGCACGTAACGTTGGAACCGTGTGGATCAGACAACGATTCCTCTGTTCTACCTTATGACTCCCCAAGCACGTTTGGCACATAGCCATATCTACCTTATTACTAACCATGCGAGACAACTCAACAAGTATGGCTTACAAGGCCCAGAGTGTCATAATCATGATTATACCCATACTACGATCCACTTTCCTTGGACACTCCGTCCGTAGTAGTGGGATTAGGATGGTGGGGCAAGTAAGGAATCGCAGTCGCACTGCTCGATTCCAAAACACGACTAGTCCACTCCGACTGTGAGCTCGACGCACCAAGTTGGCTCAAGCACAATTAGATTCAAGATGTTCATATCATGTCAACAAGGCAATGAGTAAAAGCATAGTGATATATATAAAAGCAATACAAGATATCAACGAGTTAAGTTTAAATTTGTCATAAGGCGAGGAAGTCGCCACGCATAGTGCGTATGGTCTGGAGATATTCAAGAAAATTATTGATGTTTAATTAAAATATAATGGCATCAATTTCAGGACTGTAGAGAAAATAATTTATTTTCGGGTCCTTGATAAAAGGAAAAATTTATAAATAATCATGTTTTGGAAAGAATAGTGCTTATCGAGTCTGAAATTGAATAAGTCATGGTTTCGACCACGGAAAAGATATAAGGTCAGTTTCTAAATTCTCTAAATTGTTCAAATATTCAGTTTTTCAAAGAGTTTGGGTCGAGTTTTAGAAAAAATTGAGTTTGGTCCCTTCTTTTGTCAACAATGTCATTTTTGGACCCGAACTTAAAATTTTTGAATCTCACAAACTGGGATGACTTTTGATGTGATTCTAATTTTAAAATATCACATAGGTTAGTAGGATATTGGGACAAAAACAATTTTGAAAAAGGTGCCGTTTAAGTCCCTTAACTTTCACAAATTCCATTTCTAGTCTAAAATCCGATTTTTGTCCTTTAAGGCTTATTTGGTGTTCGTTTGTTATGAAACTTGGACCACGGGTTAAAAATATTATAGAATTATGGTTACGTAAATTTCCAGGTGTCTGAGACATTTCGTTTCTGGAAATTTTATTTTGGTCCTTATAAATTGGAATTTTTACACTTTAGTACTTAAAGTTTCAAAAGTCAGTTTTCTCAACCTGCACCACTTTAACCTTTTAAAATTTCTCAAAATATAAGTTTTTCAGTTTGAAGATGTCAAAATTTCGAAATTTTCAGATGGTTCACTGGACGGTTTTAAAATTTAATTTTTGGCCCTTAAACTTTCAATTAAGGTTTTAAAAACCAGACCGACCGGTTCGTCCGGAACCGTGACTAGTTCGGTCCAGGACACACCTATAAAATTGGATTAGCGGTTAGACCGTATGAAACCGGATGAACCGGTTGGAAACCGGGAAAACCGGGTGACCGGGGCCTCAAAGGTTGAACCGGTTTATTAAGGGGAAAAAATCAAACTGAAGACAAAAAATTGAGTCCGACCGTTTCTTACTTTCTTTATATTTCTATCTTTTTATGTATATTCCTTTCTTGTCTTGTTCTCAAACCAAGTAGCCAACAATAACTTAGGCTTGAGAAACGAAGTATTTTGATTTATAAAATACAAGTTCTACTTTGTTGACTTTTTAATATACTGATTTCTGAATTTTAGGTGGTAATTGGTTTTTAAGTTTTCAAGTAAACTTTACTGGTTTCAGTTTCCTAATTACTGGTTTCTCATTCTTCCTTTCTTTTTTAAATTTCTAATCTATGCTTAGTTTTCCATTTTAAACTCTGATTTATAATATTTCCGATTTCTTTGTTTCCCAATCTTTCATTCTTCTTTAATTTCCCTAGATCTTTGTCTAATTTTCTATTTTAATCTCTGATCCTCAATATTTCTTACTTTCTGTTTCCCAGTCTTTTATTTTCTTTAATTTCCCTATATCATTGCCAAATTTTCTTTTTTAAACTCTAATTTTCAGCATTTCTAAATTTTTATGGTTCCAATTTATATTTTTGGCAACAAAATAATGGGAGCAATAGAAAATTCAAGAAGGGGGAAATGTGAAATTAACAAAAAAAAAGTTGTTTGTCGAAATGATACTTTTATATTGTTTAAAAAGGTTAAATTAAAATTTTATTTAATTATATGTATATATGTAATATAAAAATCTTGAATTTATTAAATGTGATATTTTGTTGAGATTTGGTTATATATATATATACATCTTACATAGTATAACAAAAAAATATAGTTAATTTATATTCAACCGGTTGGATCGGTCTGACCGCTTGAACTGCTAACCGGTGGCAAGACCGGTTTGCTCACCAGTCCAATTTTTAAAACATTGCTTTCAAGTTTCCACATTTGAGTCCCTAAAATTTCAAGGATGAGTTTTCTTATCTCAAAACCTTTCAAGTTGATCTAAAATGAAGTCTTCTTTCTTGTATCAACTTCTTGACTCAAACTCTTGAAGGTCAGCCCCTATATGGTATCCAAACCATATTTGGTGTTACAAATTAAAGTCTAAAGTCCAATATATATGTATATATATATATATATACACACACTAGAACAAAATGGCTACTACTTACCTTAATGTCTTCAAGTAGTCTCCAAAAATGAATTTATCTCTTTAAGCTTCTAACCTCAAACTTGAGCTCTATAGGTCAGCCCCTAAGCTCCAAAAAATCAAATGTTTGAGTGAAAAATTAATTCCTCAAGTTGTCAAGAGGAAAATTGCTAAAACCATATATTTCTCACCTTAAATGTTTGTTGTCTTGAATTTCTTCTTCAAGCTTGGAGTCAAGTCTAGGTCTATCTTAATTCTTCAAGAAATCAACCTCTAGGAGTATCTCAACAAGAAGGATTCACCAAGTTAGAAAATGGAGGTATATGCTTGAAGTTTTTAGGAAGATAAAATTGAAGATGGAAGAAGTAATGTTAGGAATTTTATTGTTTAGATTTTGATGAATGCCATGTAAAACTTAGAATAGAAAGTTGGCTCCCCAATTTTTGTTGTAAAATGCATTGTAATGAATAGAGTGGCCAAGTCGAGTTAAGTCGCCTACGTCCCTAACATGCAAGAAGACAAATCAAGATCGGAAGGAAGACTCTGTGAGTGACAAGAGTATGGTAAAGAAGAGTAGACGGAACTCTATCAAGAAGCAAATGAGATGCACTGAGTGGAGCATCACTGTCAAACTCAAGAAAAGCCAAGTCTCAAGTTGAAGTGACAAGAGTCATCCATGATTGGAAGTCGACTCTAAGTCACCTGGGAAAGCAAGGAAATGCAAATCAAGTCGAGATAATCGTAAAGAACCGTTGCCGAAATCAAGAGATTTACTTAAACAAGTAATATCTCCATACCACCTTTCTCGAGTGCTCGGTCTTAAGCGTGCAAAAGGAATGAACCAATGGGAAGCACTACACCGTGTCGAACTCGAAAAGGTGATAGAATAATTCATACGAGGAAATGGCAATTCCAAGAACTCGCAAGCCAACGATCGCAAAGTGACTTTCAAAAATAAGCCTATCTCTTCAACGGGAAATTTTTTTGAAAGTTCACTATAAAAGGCCGAGGAGTCTGTTTGAGAAAGAGATGCATGAATGACACATACGTGAGATACACAAGCACATCGTAAAACTTAAACAATCTCAATCCTCAAGCCTACATTACGAAGTACATCAATCCAACACTCACACCGTGAAGGAAAGAGAACTTCAACCAGTTGAAGAGGAAACCTTTGAAAACAAGGGGTCTACTTTCCAGGAAAGGATTGTAGAAAGGTTCAAGGTTGAACCAAGTCTCAAGCTTTTGGAGGGCTTCGTGATCAAATCCAAAGAGCTTGAGCAAGTGAGCTTTAGTAGCAAGGCAACGCCTGTGAAGAAGCCGAGTCGCACGAGAAGCCACCGAGTGATCAAGGCGTCTCCGGATCGAGTCCCAAAGGATCAAGTCGGCCGTTGTGATCAAGACTTGTATCCGGACTGTACCACTTTGTAAACTCGATCATTACTTAGTGGATTCCTCCAGGAGTTGGAGAAGAGAGGAGTAGAAGAATTACCCCATCTTCGAACCTCTATAAAAACTTTATTGTGTCATTTACATTTTAGCATTTAAATTCCCGCACTTTTAATTGCTTATATCTCACGATAAATTTGCTATCCATTTGATAACTTATAAGTACTAAATCAAGCTCTAAAATCTTGCTTAATCAAACTTAAGGGTGTTAAGTCTTCCAATAAAATAAAACCACAAATTGAGTTAAATTGTAGCCAACAAATTGAGTTACTCCATCAATGGCTCCGAAATCTGAGAGATTAACTCTACCGAGTGACTAATTCGATTGTCCATCAAGGACACAAACTGCAGTAGAATTAACTCTCAGAGATTTAAAAGGACTAAATCGAAAATTTGGTAAGGTTTATTCAACCCCCTTCTAAACCTTACACTTACACCCTCTTGGGACCTACAAGTGGTATCGAGTGGTTGGTTCATTGAACCCTCCGCACCGGTTCTTGAACTAGATCTCCAAACTTTTCAAAGTCCGCTTTAGTACTTAAACCTTCAAAACTCCTTTTATTTAAAATCATTATCATGGAAGCAAATTTGACACGCATCCCTATGTTCACTATTGAAGAATTTGATGATTGGAAAATTTATGCGCTCATCTATCGGCGTTACATGATGAGATGTGGATAGTGATAAAAGATGGGCCTCTACAAATATTAAAGGTGAACACAAACATGCGAAGAGTTGCAAACAAGGAGAAGAAGATGTCGCTCTAGACCCCATGGTTGAAAACCAAGAACTGAGTGGACAAATGATGACAAAAAGATACAACCTGGATAATGTAGCCAAGGACATCCTCTACAAAACCTTGACAAAGCCATGTTCAACAAAGTCAAATCATGCAAAACGGCTAAAGAAATCGGATTAAGTTTCGACATTGATTTGTGAAGGCTCGAGCAAATCAAAGAAAACAAATTATCGTGGGTCGACAGAAGTTTGAAAATTTCAAAATGATCTCGTGAGAGAATGCGGATCAACTAGACGCCGGTTTACGTAAATCACAAATGAGTCGTCTACACTTGGAAAGGAATATACACGAAGGAAATGTGTATGAAGATCCTAAAAAGTCTCCCACCGAATGGGAAATGAAGGTCATGGCACTGAGACATTCCATGGACCTATCAAAGACATCCAACCATGAACTATTCTCGGACCTCAAAGCCTATGAGTTTGAGCCGAGAAGAAAAGACCAGGAAGAGACAAACATGTACCCAAAACAAATTTAATTGTCAAAGATGGGAAGAGAGCCGAGGTCAAAGAAGCAATTGACCCGTAAGAAATAGCCCGATGGTTAAAAGATTTAACAAGTTCTTTAACAAGAACTACAAGAGAGGAAAAGGTGAATCTTCCGTAAGACACTCGGCTCCTCCAAATCAAGGGATGATAGGCCAACCAAGAGAATGATCATCAACAAGTTGAGTATCAAAGAGCCGACAACTCAAGAGTAGAAAGAGCCGATCAAAAGGTCAATATCTATGTTGGAATTGTAGACAACCAGGTCACTATGCCATTGATCGCTCATATCCTCGTAGTCAACAAGTACATGAATGAAGAAGAAAAAAAGGTCTTCGAGAGAAGAAGACAAGAAAAGAAAAAGGCAATGATGGCTCGCAGAGATCACCGAGACAACCAAGTCAAGAGAGACAAACGATTCGTGAGAGCAAAGAAGTTCGACTACTCAAGTGACTCTCAAGAAGAAGCCTTGATCCGCTTAATGGCCAAAGAACAAGATCAAGAAGATGAGGTACAATCTAATTCAACAAGCTCGTACACTAGTGATAGTGACTCAGACACACTCACTTCATCACCTACTCGATCTTTATGATTCATTAAACAAAATGATGAAAGATTTTGAGCACATTAAATCCTCACACACACTATTGAATGAGGAAAACAACCTACTTAAAAGTCAAAACTCAAAGCCGACTAAGGAGTCGAATACTCTAAGTCAAATAGTCATTGAAAATGAAAGTTTAAAGGCCGAAAATGCTAAATTAGTAGCAGAGATTGCTTTGCTATAGAAAAGAGGGAGAATGACCTCAAGAATGTTATTGCCTCATTCACTAAGGCATCTAAATCATTGGATGATCTTATTATGAGTCAAAGAGAATGTGGAGACAAGACAGCTTATGATTTAATTCCTCTCGTGCCATGTCAAACCTCAAGAGTAATTTTGGAAAAAGGATCTTCAAGTCATGAAGAGTCCGAAAAATCCAAAACTCTAAATGTTGCACACACTTTCAATCCAAAGCACAATACTAAGCAAACTGCCTTGGTTACAAAGGGAAAGGAAAATGCCTGAGTTGAGTGTCTTTGAAAGGACAACCGAGAAGAGATTCAAATGAGTCCTCAAAAACTCCAAACAAAAAATACTGAAAAAGGAAGCAGAGCTACCAAAAATCCTTAAAATCCATAAAAGAAATACATATGATGGGAATGATAGAAAATATCCAAGCCAAGCTGATTGGAATAATGTGAACTATCAAAGATAGACTTATGGAATATAAGCCCGGATGGCAAAGGCCTAGAACTCAAGAAAGGCCATTCCAAAAGCACAAGAGCTTTCATCAAAGACACATATGCACCTAGGCACTACACTCAAAAACACCACAATTACCCAGGGAAGGCAATTGCTAAAACACATATGCATATTATACGCATAAAAAGAGACAATTTGTATGAACCTAAAATCCCCAAGCAATTTGCCAGGATTAATTATGATTATGGCATCGATAGATGGCAACCCCTTAGAGTCAAATCATTTGGCTATAGGTTGGTTGGATCATCTTACAATTCTAACCCCTCAGACCCAGGCATGGTATGGGTACCTAAAACTTAATTTCCTTGATTGCGGGTTCAAGGAATGTACAAAGTGCCAAGGAACCTGGTACATGGATAGTGGTCGCCTCCAGGACATATATGACAGAAACAAGATAAATCTGTCAAAATTCAAGGAAGTCAAAGGAGCCAAAGTCATATTTGGAGGAAATGAAGCTCCTGGTGAAATAAGAGGCATTGGATCCATCAAGAGGAATGGATTAGAAATCACAGATGTTGCATATGTTGAAGGACTCAACTTCAACTTACGAGTATCGATCACTCTGTGACAAGGGCTACAATGTTGGATTCAACATGGGTATATGCAAAATCAAGGATATTGAATCAAATGAAGTTGTCTTTGCAAGGAAGTAGACAGAAGAATATGTATGTAGTGGATTGGTCAACCGCAACACCCAAAGACTGTCTACTAGCAAAGAGCACACAAATTAATCAAGTTGGTCAGTGGCAAAAAAGCCGAGTCACCCGAATTTCAAAACAATTAACAAGTGGCAAGAAGTCATCTTGTAGAAGGACTTCCTGGACTCGAGATACAAGAAGGAGAGTATATGTGATGCATGTCGAAGGGAAAACAAATCAAGTCGTCATTCAAAGAAAAGACATGCCCATCCTCAACAAGAATATTGCATCCGCTTCATATGGATCTATTTGGCCCAAAGGGAACCAAACAAAGATAAGTGGAAAGAAATACACCCGGTGGTAGTAGATGACTACTCAAGATATACATGGACAATATTCATGCGCAAAAAGAAAGAAACTCTACAAAAACTACCACAAATTGATGAAGAGGATTCAAAATGAGAAGAATCAAACCATTATCAAAATAAGATCGGATAGAGGAACCGAGTTTGTCAATGGATTAATAACTCAAGATCTTGTATTGAGAATGGTATTGGTCATGAACTATCGGCAGCAAGGACTCCACAAAGCAGAATGGAGTTGCGAGAAAGAAGGAAAGAACCCTCAAAGAAGCAAAAGCAAGGACCATGTTAGTCAAGGGGTTACCAAAAAGATTTTGGGTCAAGCAATCAACACAAATTGCTACACTCAAAACAGATGTATGATAAACAGACAAATGACAAAGACTCCTATGAGATCCGGACTGGAAGAAAACCAAATGTTGCATATTTTAGAATATTTGGATGTAAATGCTTCATTCACAACAATGGCAAAGACAACCTAAAAGCTTTTGATGCTAAAGTCGATGAAGGTATCTTCTTAGGATACTCACCGAAGCAAAGCCTACGAATACTCAACAAAAGAACTATGGTTACGTAAGAATCCATTCATGTAGTATTCGATGAGCCAAATGTAAATGGAGAAGACATTGAAGAGTCAATCGATAAGTCAATCATCCAACCATACGTAAGAGTCCCTATCTTTGTCAAGCCGGGATTATCAATTCGAAGAAGATGAGATAGCCGATCTCAAAAGCAACTGAAAATCTGCACTGAGTGACCACGAGAGAGTCGACCCACAAAGAACACAAAATTGCAAGTCGATCAATCAGCTAACTTACTCCAACCTGACGTAAGATGGCTAAAAGACCATCCACCGAACTTGTCATTGGAGATATAAGAGAAGGTGTCAAAACAAGATCCGAACTCAACAAGAAGCTATGTTCACATGCTTCATCTCGCAAATAGAGCCAAAAGATGTGTCACAAGCATTGACGACACACATTGGATTCAAGCAATGCAAGAAGAGTCAATCAGTTTGAGAGAAATAAAGTATGGGAATTAGTGCAAAGACCCATACATCAAAATGTAATTGGAACCAAATGGGTATTCGAAATAAAATGAACGAGGAAGGCTTTGTGGTAAGAAATAAAGCAAGATTGGTAGCCAAAGGATATTGCCAAGAAGAAGGGATAGATTTTGATGAAACATTTGCCCTGTAGCAAGATTGGAAGCTATAAGGATGTTTCTTGCCTATGCACTCACAAGAATTTCATTGTATATCAAATGGATGTAAAAAGTGCATTCCTAAATGGTTTATTGGAAGAAGAAGTGTATGTTGAACAACCTCCGGGGATTTGAGCGAGAAGACTCTTGGAGACAAGGTATACAAACTCAAGAAAGCCTTGTATGGATTGAAACAGGCACCCGAGCATGGTATGATACCCCGTCACAATTCCCGATCAAAACGGATTCACAAAAGGAAAAGTAGATAGAACACTTTTCTAATTCAAGACAAGAAGAGTATACTTGCTTGTTCAAATATATGTGGATGACATCATTTTTGGATCCACTAACAAAGAGTCAGTGTGAAAAATTCTCAAACCTCATGCAAAGCAAATTTGAAATGAGCATGATGGGAGAGCCGACATTCTTCCTTGACTTCAAGTGAAACAATGAAGGATGGAACCTTCATAAGTCAAACAAAATATACCAGAGATTTAATGAAGAAGTTTGGTATGAAGGAGAAGTCTTCTCGTAAAAATACCAATGAACACATCACCAAAATGGACATGGATGCGGATGGAAAGCTCAGAGATCAAACAAGATACGAGCACTAATTGGATCATCGCTCTATCTCACAAAGAGCGAGGCCGGACATCACCTTTGTTGTGGGTGTATGTGCAAGATTTCAATCTGCTCCAAAAGAGAGCCATATGA
Source organism: Rehmannia glutinosa (assembly GCA_016081115.2). NCBI lineage: Eukaryota > Viridiplantae > Streptophyta > Magnoliopsida > Lamiales > Orobanchaceae > Rehmannia > Rehmannia glutinosa. The sequence continues at coordinate 77,600,041 of CM071926.1, forward strand.
CAAAGACTAAGAAAATATTGAGATACTTGAAAGGAAGCCCGTAAGTAGGCCTATGGTATCCAAAGGAAGGTGGATTCAAGCTAATTGGCTATTCGATTCTCGACTATCTTTGGATGCAGAGTGGACAGAAGAGCACTTCAGGCACATGTCAAATGCTAGGAAACAGACTAATTTCCTGGTTTAGCAAGAAGCAAAACTCAATAGCCACCTCTACAAAGTGAGGCGGGAATACATAGTCATGCTGGCAAACATTGTGCCCAAATCCTATGGATGAGACAAAGAAATGAGAGACTATGAAGTTGAAGAAAAAGAAATTCCTATCATGTGTGATAACACAAGTGCCATTGCAATCACTCAAAATCCTGTGTTGCACTCAAGATCAAAACATATAGATGTCGAGATATCATTTCATAAGAGATCATGTTGAAAAGAAGGACATCATCTTGGAATATATCTCAACCGATAAACAACTAGCCGACATCTTCACAAAACCATTATGTGAGTCAAGATTTGAAGAACTCAAGCATGAGTTGGGGTTAATTGAGTGAAATGACACTCAGCGAAATCAAAGAAGAGAATTAGAACAAAAAGGAGTGAAAAAGAGCCGAAAACAAAATCACCAAGAATCACCAGACGGAAAGACAACTACACCAAGTCACCGATAGTGAGTCACTAAGAGAATCTGAGGAGTAGAGTTAAATCGGCTAAGAGATAAGTGAACAACTTATGAGCAAAGTGACAAAAACGCAATCGTTTGACTTAGCGGGAATGTTTTAAGGAACACGTCAAAGATAATGATGATGTGTACAGGACATAAAGTTTGCACTAAACTTATGATTGGATATAAATGCTTTTGCCGCATTAAATACGAGACGTGAAATACTCAATAGGCGTCGAAATCCAAGCCGTTGATTTCGATCACAATTCAAAACCGTCCGCACGCCCTTTCATAAACCATATTTAAACCATTTTCGTCCGTTTCTCTCTCACACTTCTAAAAACTGTTCATCTCTTTCTCTCAAAAGGCAAAGGCAAATACTCTCGAAACCCTATCAACCTTCAAATCAATTTCTCGAGTTTTTCTTGATATAATCCCGAGAAATGGCACCAACTTATGACTTTACCAAGCTAGGAAAGCAAATCCACACCGGTTCGACGGTGGATTTCGACGGAATGGTGAAGCAGGGGTCCGACGACACCCTGGTGAAGAAAATTCTTGAGAAGTTGGAAATGTCCGGACTAAAACCGCTTCTAACGCTGGAATATCCGATGACCTATGTGGAAATTGCTGAGATTCACGATGAAGGAATCAAGTCATCTGCTTCACGGGAAGCAGTGACTATCACCGCCAAGATTTGGTGAATATTGCTCTCTACCAGCAGAAGGAGCAACTGAGATTAAGGAAGCTGATGTCAACTTGGCGATGCATGGAAAGAGATAGCCAAGTCCGACCTTGCGATAAAATTATATACACAAACAAGAGATCTGCCAAGGAGGATTATCACAAATTGTTGGACATAGTTGCCAAATGTATCGACATCAAATTTGGCAGCTTTGACCAATCACAAAGGCAAAGCCGATTGTGATGGCTGCAATCATCGAAGAAAAGAAGATAAACTGGGCTGAGTTTATCTACAATGCAGACTCTGCCAAAACGTGGGGAACAAGTCCTTCAAAGAAGATGGCACATTTGGAGGATCCCTGGGATATGGCCTGTGATTGGCCGGCTATTGGAGGTGAAAGGAGTCCCTCTTAGGCATGGGAAGGCTTTCCATGTTAACAAGAGGATGTTCGAGCTAACCTCTCTCGGCGCTCGAAGCGAGCTTACGCCAAGAGAGCGACACCAATGAGGGGAATCACCACCTGGAGATACAACTCGCTTCCTCTCCGGCCTAAGAAAGTCGCCCCTGCACGCTGAAGATCACGCCCCCTGCGGCAAAGAAAGAAAACCAAACATGCTCCCCGCCCCTGCAGCAGAGTCACTGCCGCCCAGCAGCTCGTGTCACCCGCTGCGCAGCAAGCCGGCGAGAAGGACTCACAAATACCTTCTCCGATCGTCAAAAGGAGGAGAACGACAAGCCTAGACGGCCGCCTCCTCATAAACAAACACCAAAGACCGCCCCGGCCGCCCAAGACTCGAGAGGACACCGCCTCCGAACTGGGCGAGAATTCCCGGTACAAACCAGAGACGAAGAAGACTCGTCAAGCATCCGAACAGAGAAACCAAATGAGTCGGTTACTCAGCTAGCACAAATACAGGAGACTACCGGAGAAGTAGAGTCTCCGGATGTAGTTGATGAAATGTGCAAGTCTCAAGCGGAGGCGACCAGAGGAGGCAACCCGAAAACACATTGTAGCTCACACAAACAAGCACAAGAAGAACCAACCAAGCGGATAGTGATGTAATGGTTCTATCTCCACCTTACCCGTACATCCAAAATCGTCTGCGTGAGTGGAGAAAATGGAAGTTGAGCAAGTCAAGGGAACAGTTCCAACGGCCCGAGTTCATAGAAGAAGAAGAGGAACTCGCTAAATTTCCTTTGACTAACTATCGTGTTCCCAAAGACTTGATGAGGACAATCGCTTAGACATCCTGCAAATTTACAAGGGCGGGGAGAGAGCAAAGCAAGTCAAGAAGCCAAGCACGTGAGAAGGCAAGACCGCCTATCTCCGCACTACGTAACACACACATCCTCTCCTTGATGTCTTCTCCGAAAGTGACGAGGAACTGGAGAATGTCCGCCCGCTACGTAAGAGTTACAAATGCAAAGCAAGCATTGCATGAATCAAGAATTCTTCACGAGCAAAGACGATGGAGGGACCAGGAGAGTCCTCGAACAACTGAAATCGATCCTATGGGAGTGGTTCAAAGCAAATAGCCACCGATGTTGTTGCTACCACTTCCCACTCACTCGGAGGAAGACGGCAATAAGGGAAATGGCGATGAAACGGGCTAGTGGGGACCCCGGTCGAGCCAACCCCTATTGAAGGTGTGCTACCACCGCCCCAATGGGCCGAACCATCAATTGAAACAAATGAGTCTAGAGACGAGTGACCCCACTCCAAGTCACTCACCGGTGCGCGCCGAGGGGGAAACTCCTCCACCGCAGCGGCAAGGTCGGAGGATGCCGCAGATGACTCCACAAAGAAGCAAGGAGGCGAAGAAGAGAAATTTCAATCACAAGAAGAACAACAAGTTGCCATCAACGAAGCTCGGTGATTGAGATCGTCTCGAGGTGCCAACCGCTCGAAGGCTAATGACGCTGCCGATGCGGTCGAGGCACGAGGAAGGAACAACCCCGGGAGTTAACACTGGGCGATGAAAGTGCAATCCATGGGGTTGAGACTCCAATGGATGCCATCATAGAAGACCCTAAGACAGTGACACACGTCGAAAGGGAGACTAGGCCTCGCAGCCAGAGAGACTTCCGGAGGAAATGAAGGCCCACGGGAGGTTGAGACTTCCTGGGGTAAAGAGGTCAAGTAGAGAACATCCTCCCGCAATCATCGACCCATCCGAGAAGGAGATCGCCGCACTTCATGATTCCCAGACAACCCCGATGTCACTTTTCCGGGATCGGGCGAAGAAGAAGAAGAGCCGAGTCAACCCCGCATGACAAATCCAAAAGACTCACCGCGGATGTTCCAGGGCACGAGCAAGTCGATCCCAAGACTACTCACAAACGTTTAACTTTGATGATGAGCCACCACTAGAAATCTCATCATCGTCCGATGACGCGCTGATAAGGCCGAGGACAAGTCTACTCAAATGGAAAAATCACCGAGACCAACGGTTTTATTAAGATACCGAGGCTCGGCAAGCGGGTCTACTTCACAACCAAACCTAGGGTGAACCGAAAACCACCGCTCCGGCTCCTCAAGCTACAAAGCAGGATCGATTCCCAAAAGAACTTCACGCGCACCGCTCATCATCGAACATCCCGGTTGGCGGTGATGAATCTTTTGTAGAATCTTTCCCTTTCTCACTAGAGATACCGAACTCCACGACGAGTCGAAAAATGAACAAGCACGCTATCACAAACCACCTCCTGTTCTTCCAACAGACACCATTGTTCCAAAATGATTATGACTTCGATGTTGTATGGCCATCACCGCAATGAAGAATCACCTGAAGTTCGAGAAGTGTTCAAGGCACTCTTTCTTTGAAGTTGAAAGGATGGAGAGGCATCGGCCTCTCTGGACATGCGATTGGACAACAACAGAGATGCCACCCTTACAAATTGACTTAAGAGGCATAACATTCGAATAAGGGAATGGTGGCAACAAAAGCAAACAATGCGTGTCGAATGGTGAGATACTTCGCATAATTGTTCAACAAGTCTGCTGGTGTGGAGAGAGTCGAAAATGCCGATGCGAAAACGAAGCCGAGGAACACATTGAGCATATGCATGAAGCTCACACCGCCGAGATCAAGGCTGCTGCGTGAGCAGAATGCAAATGATATACGCGTTTGGAAGAACACATGACAAGAAAATTCAGCCTTCTCATGGCTGAGATGAAACCGATTTCAAAGAGAATCCAACGCTACTCGTTCAATTCCGTCTTTGCATACAACGCAGCAGACTTGAAGCAGAATTCAACCATCGAAGACTCGACTTCATGCTTGCCAAAGATGTTCCCCTGGGGTTCCTCTATGCTTTGATGATGCCAAAAAGGGGGAAGAGGAATACCTTAAAGCAAAGAAAATCAAGCCGAAAAGAAAGGAACAAATTGAGAAGGAAAATCACCGAGGAAATCTTGAAACAGAAGAAAGGAAAGCTTGTTGAGGGGAAGGATCAGCAGATGTAACATTGATGATTGCACAAACTCCTCAACAGGGTCCTCACACAAATGACATTATAAGCGAAAGAACTCCCCGTGATCTGCCACTTCAACACTCTGTATCTATGGCCGAGAAGAGAAAAGCAATTGAAGCGAGGGATGAAGGAAGTGGAAGGAAGAATGGATGCCAGGGTGATGAACATCTTGAAAGAACATGGAGGCATTCCAGTTGACAGAGACACGTATGCCATTTCGTATGTCGGGGACAGAGCCACGATCGCCTGACGAATTCAAAACGCTCGAATCAAGGATATTTTGCAAATATGTCCATGGCTCAAGCTTGGGACTTGTACTTGGGAAAAGGGTCTTACATTATGTGAAGAAGGCGACAGACAAAGAGACTTCCTATCAGCTCACTGCTGGTCACTCTGCTAGTCAATCACCGGGAAGAAGAAGACCCCAAAGACAAAGATACGCCTGCAGGGTAGAGGAAGAAGCGGCAGTGGAGGAAGAAGCTTGGACCTAGGCCTCGCCCAAGAATATCGAATACGTAGATCCAGGAAAGAAAGGAGGGATCTACTGGGCCGGGCTTGACCAAGTGGCGAATTTGCGAGTGGCTAAAACTAACGCCGAGTATGTAAAGAGAATAGAAGAAGAAAAAAAGACAAACTCAGCTATGGCGGGAGAGACAGGAAAGAACAAGGAAAGATGAAGCCGCCAGGAAGGCATATGAGAAGAAAAAAGAAGGCAAAAATGACGACGAGAAAAAGAGGAGAAGAGAAGAAGATCTTGAACAAGATGAAAGAAGGAGACAAATAAGGAGATGAAGTGTTCTTTGTCCAACCCTTCGTGTATTTTATCATGTAAATACATACAATGTAAGTCTTCGTAATAAAGCTATAAATTCTTTATTTTCAAGATAGACTAAATGTTCTCTCGATACACCTTGTAAACAAACTTGTGTAAAAGAACAGAATGATATGATCAATAAACGATCTATTCTATGCATACATTCTATGTCACTACACTATCTCAGTATGTATCTTTGTTGTTTACATTTTTGAATGAATTAAGTTTTGGCATCATCAAAAAGGGGGAAATTGTTAGGAATTTTATTGTTTAGATTTTGATGAATGCCATGTAAAACTTAGAATAGAAAGTTGGCTCCCAATTTTTGTTGTAAAATGCATTGTAATGAATAGAGTCGCCAAGTGAGTTAAGTCGGCCTACGCCCTAACATGCAAGAAGACAAATCAAGATGGAAGGAAGACTCTGTGAGTGACAAATGAGTATGGTAAAGAAGAGTAGACGGAACTCTCTCAAGAAGCGATTGAGATGCAAATGAGTGGAGCATCACCAAGTCAACTCAAGAAAAGCCAAGTCTCAAGTTGAAGTGACAAGAGTCATCCAATGATTGGAAGTCGACTCTAAGTCACCTGGGAAAGCAAGGAAATGCAATCAAGTCGAGATAATCAGAAAAGAACCGTTGCCGTAAATCAAGAGATTTACTTAAACAAGTAATATCTCCATACCACCTTTCTCGGAGTGCTCAGTCCCGAGAAGCGTGCAAAAGGAATGAACCAATGGGAAGCACTACACCGTGTCGAACTCGAAAAGGTGATAGAATAATTCATACGAGGAAATGGCAATTCCAAGAATCGCAAGCCAACGACGCAAAGTGACTTTCAAAAATAAGCCTATCTCTTCAACGGGCAAATTTTTGAAAGTTCACTATAAAAGGTTGAGGAGTCTGTTTGAGAAAGAGATGCATGAATGACACATACGTGAGATACACAAGCACATCGAAAACTTAAACAATCTCAATCCTCAAGCCTACATTACGAAGTACATCAATCCAACACTCACCGTGAAGGAAGAAAGAGAACTTCAACCAGGTTGAAGAGGAAACCTTTGAAAACAAGGGGTCTACTTTCCAGAAGGATTGTAGAAAGGTTCAAGGTTGAACCAAGTCTCAAGCTTTTGGAGGGCTTCGTGATCAAATCCAAAGAGCTTGAGCAAGTGAGTCAGAGTAGCAAGGCAGCTGCCCCTGAAGAAGAAGGCTGAGTCGTACGAGAAGCCACCGAGTGATCAAGGCGTCTCCCTGATCGAGTCCCAAAGGATCAAGTCGGCTGTTGTGATCAAGACTTGTATCCGGGACTTACCACTTTGTAAACCGATCATTACTTAGTGGATTCCTCCGGGAGTTGGAGAAGAGAGGAGTAGAAGAATTACCCCATCTTCGAACCTCTATAAAAACTTTATCTTGTGTCATTTACATTTCAAAGATTTAAATTCCTGCACTTTTAAGTGCTTATATCTCATTGATAAATTTGCTATCCATTTGATAACTTATAAGTACTAAATCAAGCTCTAAAATCTTGCTTAATCAAACTTAAGGGTGTTAAGTCTTCCAAAAAATAAAACCACAACTTGAGTTAAATTGTAGCCAACAAATTGAGTTACTCCATCAACACTCAACCGAGTCATTGAGAGATTAACTCTCTTGAGTGACTAATTCGATTGTCCATCAAGGACACAAACTGTGTAGAATTAACTCAGTAGATTTAAAAGGACTAAATCGAAAATTTGGTAAGGTTTATTCAACCCCCTTCTAAACCTTACACTTACACCCCTTGGGACCTACAAGTAAAAATTTTCTCACCTTGGTTCTTGTATTTTCGTCCTCGAGAAGAATGGAGGAGAGTTTGTGTGTCTTGTTATGTCTAAGTATGGAAATGAGTGAGTGTTGGGAGAGTTTAAATAAGTGTTAAGATGAAAATGCTATAATTTTTTTGTCTAAATTATTGATCAAATTTGTTGGGATGTAAAAAAAATATTGATTCCCCCTAAAATCATGATATGGCCGAAAGTTACATATGGTAGGGGATTAATTTTTTATTTTGGTGATTATTTATTGTAAAAATTATTGGGGTTAAATAAATATTATAGGATAAAAAATTGGGGTTTGATTCCTCCCTATCCCCCCTATGGTGAAAATATGTCTTGAGGATTAAACAAAAAATTATTTTTCTTTTCTTTTGTTCAAAGTTGAGAAAAACAATATATAAGTATATATAAATATATAGGAGTATAAAAACAAGGATGTGTAATAACAATAATGTGTATATTTAAAAATAAATTGGAAGTTGTTTGGGAGTGTATTATAGAATAAGGTGATATATTATAAATCTCAAATTGATAATAAGTCCCAAAATTACTTATTCTAAAATCGAGTTCTTAATTCTATCGGATATAAATGTCACTTAATGAAATAAGTTTCCTAAATTTTTAAGTGGTCTAATATTACTAAAGTCATAACTAATCGATCAAGTATTAATACTTGAGGAGGAAATATAATCGGTATGCTCAAAAGTAAGGAAGGAGTAGTTGACGTTGGAAGGAATAATTAAATGAGTGTCACATTTCATTGATACTAAGTTTTTGACGCTTAGCCAAATAATTCATAATTATACAATATCGCATCTCACATTGATAAAATTCGGGTTTCACGAAAAACAATGCAAAGAGCTTAATATTAAGCCTATTCACACAAAAGGTGATGTTGTTATCATTGAAAAAGATGACCTATGAAATGTTGAAAAAGAATGGGGCCATTGCCTTCTTGGTTGTTTCGCTAGAAAATGGCCAGGCATGGCTAACATTAAGAACTTGGTTAAATATTGGAATGTTAAATGTGAGGTCTTACCTTATGTTAATGGTTATGTTGTTTTTCGATTTAATGAGTATAAAACAATGGAAAAAATTCTGCAGGGGGGTCCTTTTCAGTGTCTAGGAAGAATCCTGTTAAAAATCTTTTCTAATGATTCTGTTTTTTCTAAAAATGACTTTCTAAGTGTACCCATTTGGGTTAAACTTCATTTTCCCCATGCCCCTTGTTGTCTTCAACTGCTTTTGGGAAAATATGTGATAAAATCGGTTCTCCTATTTGTTGTGACCGACCAACATTTGAAAAATCTAGGCCTGCTCTTGCTAGAGTTTTGGTTGACATTGATCCTTCAAAAAAAACCTGATTAATTCTGTCCATATCTAATTGGCAGGGGGCCAATCTTTTTGCCAAAAAGTTGAGTAAGAATTTATTCCTAAGTTTTGTAAAATCTGCTCTGTTTTTGGTCATTACCCTGAAAATTACATTGGCAAGTATGCCCCCCTGCAAAAGGCTCTAAGCCCCTTCCAAATTTTAAAGAATTTGCTGTTAACAAAATAAATAAACCAAATACTTTGCCTCGAGCCACATCTCTAACATGGCTAAGGATAAGGGCAAAAATATAGTGCAAATACCCATCTTTGAACCTAATTTGGCCATTCCTAATGCCTTAATCACATTACCGATATGAAGGCTTCCACGCTTAAAGAGTCTCAATTTGAACCTCTGTCTTTGAAAAAAGCACCAGAGGAAAATAATCTTTGCTAATTTATCTGTTTTTCTACTTTTGTTGAAGTTGAGAAAAAAATATAAGTATATTTAAATATATAGGAGGATAAAAATAAGGATGTGTAATAACAATAATGTGTATAAATCAAAATAAATTGGAAGTTGTTTGGGAGTGTATTATAGAATAAGGTGAAATATTATAAATCTCAAATTGATAATAAATACCAAAATTACTTATTCTAAAATCGAGTTCTTAATTCTATCGATAAATGGCACTTAATGAAATAAGTTTCCTAAATTTTTAAGGGGTCCAATATTACTAAAGTCATAACTAATCGATCAAGTATTAATACTTGAGGAGGGAATATAATTGGTATGCTCAAAAGTAAGGAAGGAGTAGTTGACGTTGGAAGGAATAATTAAATGAGTGTCACATTTCATTGATACTAAGTTTGTGACGCTTAGCCAAATAATTCATCATTATACCATATCGCATCTCACGTTGATAAAATTCGACTTTCACGAAAAACAATGCAAAGAGCTTAATATTAGGCCCATTCACACGAAAGGTGATGTTGTTATCCTTGAAAAAGATGATCTATGTAATGTTGAAAAGAATGGGGCCATTGCCTTCTTGGTTGTTTTGCTAGAAAATGGCCAGGCATGGCTAACATTAAGAACTTGGTTAAATATTAGAATGTTAAATGTGAGGTCTTACCTTATGTTAATGGTTGTGTTGTTTTTCGATTTAATGATTATAAAACAATGGAAAAAATTCTGCAGGGAGGTCCTTTTCACTGTCTAGGAAGAACCCTTATGTTAAAAATCTTTTCTAATGATTCTGTTTTTTCAAAAAATGACTTTCTAAGTGTACCCATTTAGGTTAAACTTCCTTTTCTCCATGCCCCTTGTTGGCTTCAACTGCTTTTGGGAAAATATGTGATAAAATCGGTTCTCCTATTTGTTGTGACTGACCAACATTTGAAAAATCTAGGCCTGCTCTTGCTAGAGTTTTGGTTGACATTGATCCTTCAAAAAAAACCCTGATTCTGTCCAAATCCAATCGGGGGCCAATCTTTTTGCGAAAAATTGAGTAAGAATTTATTCCTAAGTTTTGTAAAACCTCGCTCTGTTTTTTGTCATTACTCAAAAATTACACTGGCAAGTATGCCCTTGCAAAAGGCCCTAAAGCCCTTTCCAAATTCTAAAGAATTTGTTTGTTAACAAAATAAATAAACCAAATCTTTGCCTCGAGAGCCTTCTCTCTCTCTAACATGGCTAAGGATAAGGGCAAAAATATAGTGCAAACACCCATCTTTGAACGTGATTTGGCCCCTCCTAATGCCTTAATCACATTACTACGATATGAAGGCTTCCATAGTTAAAGAGTCTGTCAATTTGAACCTCTGTCTTTGAAAAAGCACCGAGGAGGAAAATAATCTTTGCTAATTTATTGAAACATAGTAATGCTAATAATTTTTCTCGTTGATGCTATTAATAACTCGTGCATTCGTAAAATCGCAAGGTATAAACCAGGTTGTCTATGACTCAAATGTCAAGGTGAATTTGAGGAAATTCTCTCTAAAAGTGCAAAAAAAAAATCAAGAGTTGCAACAACATCAAGCCCAAAATAATCTTTCAAACAACCTCATCCACTTTAAATTTGCATAATCTCAGTGAAAATCCTCCCAAGGGTTCTTCTGGTAAGGCTATCCATGTTTCCGATAGTATAATCCTTCCTAAACCTACCTTTGAAGTAGTATCTGGTAAGAATTCTAATCAGAATAAAAATTCTTCTTCTAAAATTCATGAAAATCAAGTTCCAAAAAGCTCAAAACCTTCAAGAAGTCATGAATTTAAGTATGGTGTTGGTAAGAAAAATAACTCTATTTTTTTAGTTATGAAGATTGTTGCTTGGAATATTAGGGGTTTTAAAATCTCCACTAAACATAAACATTTACTTTCTGCTATTAAGGAGCAGAATTTGGATGTAGTTGTCTTCTTGAAACTAAATTGGAGGATGAAATCTGTTCTAGTTCTGTCCTATGTGATTTTATAGTTAGAACCAAATTTCCTGGTTGGTGTCATGTTAATAATTTCCATTGTCCATGAAAATGGTCGTATGCTGCTGATGTGGAACCCTTGTAGTGTTCAGATTAATGTTCTTTCTATAACCTCTCAGTTGATCCACTCAAATCATGTGTAAAATTTCACAAAACTGTCTTTTTTTTACTTCCTTTATTTATGGGTTGTACTGTGATTGTTAGTAGTGAATAATGGCATGATTTAATGGATATTGGTCAGTCATTAAATGAATCTCGGTTAATTCTTGGTGACTTTAATTGCATAAAATCTTCTGATGAGAAATATAATGGTGCTGCCGTTACAAATTATGAACTTGAAGATTTTTAGGTTTTTTACCTTTCTCTAGGATTATGTGATGTGAAATTTTCTGGTTGTGTTTTCACATGGACTAATAATACCGTTTGGTGCAGGCTTGATAGAGCACTTATCAATCCAGCTTGGTTTGCTTCGGGCTTCAATATTTCTGCCCATATTCTTGTTCTAGGAGCTTTTTCTGACCACTCTCCCCTTATTATGTCACTGCTTAATCAAAATTTTAATTCTTCAAAACCCTATAAGTTCTATAATATGTGGACTTCCCATTCTTCTTTTTGTAACATTGTTCAAAATGCTTGGTCTTCTCCTATTTGGGGCACTGGACAATTTATCCTTTGTAGGAAATTGAAGATTTTAAAACCTGATTTAAAAGCCCTTAACTCTCAGCACTTTAGTCATATTTCTACTAGAGTTAAAATGGCCAAAGCTACTTTGGAATCCCACCAGGAACTCCTTCATCAAAATCCTTAAGATTCCTCTCTTTGTTCTGAAGTTAAAATTCTTAAACAAAATGTGATTTCCCTTACAGATGTTGAAAAAATATTTCTTTCTCAAAAAGCTAAGTGCAACTTTCTTAATCTTAGTGACAAAAACACTAAGTTTTTTCACAAAGATTATTAAGAGAAACTCTTTAAAAGACAATCTCTTCATTTCTTGAAAGATGGTTCTCAAACCTCATCTCTTGAAGAGCTTTCCCAAGCTTTTATTCATTACTACAAGGGTTGTTTGGATCGGATTATCTGGTTGATCCCATTGATTATTTTGTCCTTTCATTTGGCCCTTGTCTTTCCGAGGAGCATTGCAACCTCTTAGTTGTCCCTATTCTCCCTAATGACATCAAAGAAGCTATTTTAACATTGAAGATGAAAGATCTCCCTACCCGATGGGTATTCCTCGTGCTTTTTAAAAACTCATGGGATATTGTTGGCGATGATGTGGTTAATGTTGTCCTTGAATTCTTTACTAAAACAAATTAACCACTCATCTATTGCCTTATTCCTTAAATTGAGCATTCTTATATTGTGGCTGATTTTAGGCCTATTGCATGTTGTTATGTCATTTATAAAGTTATTACTAAAACCATTGCCTCTAGACTTAATAAAGTCCTCCAATTTCTTATTATCCCTACCTGTCGCCTTGTGGGAGAGAGAAATATTACAAATAACATTTTTCTCGCCAGAAAACATTAGAAATTATGCTAGGAAAGTATCTCACCTAGATGTACAATCAAAGTGGATTTCAAAAAGCTTATGATACGTTTCATGGTCCTTTCGCATGATATTCTTGTTGGTTTGAGCTTCCCGATTTATTCATTGATTGGATTATGGAGTGTGTCTCTTCGCTTCATTTTCTATGTCCATTAATGGAACATTACAGGTAAACTCCCGGTAAACGAGGACCGATACAGGTGATCCCATGTCTCCGGTCTTTTCCTCCTTTGTATGGAATATCTCTGCTGACTTATTAACCTCAATGCCAATAACTCTCAATTTAGATTTCATCCCAAATGTGAAAATCTTAAGATTAATCACCTTATATTTGCAGATGATCTTATGCTTTTTGCTAAAGGGGACATTCCCTCTGTTAAAATTCTTATAAATTGCTTAAATGACTTTAAATCAGTTTCTGGGCTAGATATTAATTCGTCTAATGTGTTTACTGCTGGTATTGTGGGTCCGAAACTGGATCAACTCCTTGATCTCCTTAATTTTCCTAGTGGCAGCCTACCTATTAGATATTTGGGTGTGCTCCTTGCTGCACAAAAACTGAATAATGTTCATTATGCACCCTTATTTGATAAAATTGCTGCCTACATTAATAAATGGACTGCTAATACATTGTCATATACTGGTAGAATCTTACTTATTAAATCCGTGTAGGTCCCAAGGGGTGTGAGTGTAAGGTTTAGAAGGGGGGGTTGAATAAACCTTACCAACTTTTCGATTTAGTCCTTTTAAAATAGTTAGAGTTAATTCTTCACAGCTAAGTCTTTGATGGACAACTAAGTTAGTTAACCAGCAGAGTTAGCCACTCAACAGACTGACTTCGGTTGCCGTTGATAGAATAACTCACCGCTTAGTCTAAAGCTTAACTCAACTCGTGATATGTTTTCACATTTGGAAGACTTAACACCCTTGAATATGGTTTAAGTATGTTTTAACACTTGGTTTTAACACTTTGTTAAAAGTCAATTGGATAGAAAATTTATCAGCAGATATAAGATAATATGCAGAATTGAAGTGCTGAAATTTAAATGACACAATAAATTTTATAGAGGTTCGAAGATGGGATAATTCTTCTAATCCTCTCTTCTCCAACTCCCGGAGGAATCCACTAAGTATAGATCGAGTACAAAGTAGTTATCGGTCCCGGATGCAAGTCTTGATCACACAAATGACTTGATCCTTTGGGTCTCATCCGAGATGCCTTGGTCACACAAAAGCTTCTCGTCCGACTCGATTCTTCACAGGCAACCGCCTTGCTACTACTGACTCACTTGCTCAAGTTTCTTGGATTTGATCACGAAGCCCTCCAAGTACTTAAGACTGTTCGACCTTGAACCTTTCTACAATCCTCTGTGGAATGTAAACCCTTTGATTCTTCAAATATTTCCTCTTCAACTGATTTAAGTCGTCTTTCCTTCACAAAAGTGTTGGATTGATTTCCTTCAAGTTTTGGCCGAGGATTAAGCTTGAATGACTTGAGAATATCTTGTAGGTTACACTCAAAAATTGCTTTAAATGTTCGTAGTACGTAATCAAGGTAACCCCTTCTCAAATTGATTCCTCACCTTTTATAATGTTCTTTTGAAAATCGCCTATTGAAGAGATAAGCTAATTTTCAAAAGACACTTGTGGTCGTTGGCTTGTCTTGTTGCATCCTTGAAATTGACATTTCCTCGTATTGAATGAATCTTGACTTTTCGAGTTCGACACGGGTGCATCTTCCCATTGGTTATTCCTTTTTGCACGCTTCCTGGGAGTGAGCACTTTAAGAAAGGCAAGATATGGAAGTATTACTTGTTTAAGTAACTTTCTTGACTTCTCGTGCAACGGATTCTTTTCGATTGTCTTGACTTGACCGCAGCTTCCTTAACTTCCCCAGATGACTTTGAGTCGCTTCCAATCATTGGATGACTCATCCGTCACTTCAACTTGAGACTTGGCTATTTTGGGTTGACTTGACACACTTCACATAGCCGCATCTCACTGATATTTCTCGAAATCGAGTTCTGTCTTCTCTTCCTTGCCATACACAAATGCATCACAAATGAGTCTTCATTCTAGTCTCCATTGACTTCTTGCATATTTAAGCATAGCTGACTTAACTCACTTTCGAATGCCCTATCTATTACAATGCAAGTTACAAAGAAAATGGGGTGCCAACTTTCTAGTCTAAGTTTTACATGGCATTCATCAAAATCTAAAAATAAATTTCTCAACAATTTCCCCCTTTTTGATGATGCCAAAACTTAAAGAATACATACAAAATGTAAATATCAAAGATACATACGAGATAGTGCGAAGAACAGAGAATGTATGCGTAGAATCAATCTGTTTATTGATCATAACATTCTTGTCCTTTGCACACATTGTTTACAAAGTTTATCGAGCAAACATCTATGTCTACGCACAAAAAAAAAGAAGAGAAATTACGATTTCTTATTCAATGTACTGAGAGGACTTACATACTTATGTATTTACAATAGTAAATTACATGAAGGGGTGGACAACAACACTTCATCTCCTTCGCCGCTTCTCCTTCTTTCCTCATCGCCTCTGTCTTCTCTTCTTCAACTCGCTTTCTTTTTCATATACTTTTCTCGCAAACGACTTCATCTCTTCTCTTTCTTTCTTGTCTTTCTTCCCACAAATGAGTTTGTCTTTTATCTCTTCCTCGATTCTCTTTACATACTCAACATTGTTCTTGGCCACTTGCAAGTTAGCTACTTTCTTCCTGGATCTATGTATTCTATATTTTTGGGTAGAGGTCTAGGTCTCAAACCTCTTCCTCCACTTCTTTTCCTCTTCCTCCGGTGTGTATTGTCTCGGGGCCTTCTTCTTCCCAAATTGAGTGACTAGCAGAGTGATCACAGAGCGATCGCCAAGAGTCCTGTTGCCTTTCGCTTCTTCTTCGCATAGCTTGAGGCCTTTTTCCCAATACAAGTCCCAGGCTTGGGCCATGGTCATGTTTTCAAGTATCCCTCGATGCGGCGTCTTGAATTCATCAACAAATCTCGCTCGGTTCCGACATCCAAATGGCATCAATGTCTCTTCCTCGCCGAATGCCTCCATATTGTTTCAATATGTCCATTGCACGGGCATCCATTTTTCTTTCAATCTCCGTCATCTCTGCTTCTACTATTTTCCTCTTCTCGGACATGGGCACAACAGAGTGTTGGAGCGGCAGAGTCACTGGAACCTTGCTGATTATGTCAGCTGTGACAAGTCCTTGTTGAGGGGTTCTAGCAACCATTAAGGTCATGTCTTTCGAACCTTCCCCTCAACAGATTTCCCTTCTTTTCTCTTTTTGTTCTTCACTGTCTTTGCCTTTACAATCTGCGTCCTTCTTCTTGATCGCGGATTCTTTCAACGCGTCTTTAGGTATTCCTCTTCCCCTTTTTGGCATCATCAAATGAGAGGAACCCCTGGAAACATGCCAGCAAGCATGAAATCTAGACAGCTGATAGCTGAGTTCTGCTTGGACTCTGCTGCGGAGTATGCTGCTCGAAATTCTAAGCGGGTGACTTTGGACTCGGCTGTCACCAATTTCATTTCAGCCATAAGAAGGCTGAATTTTGTATTCATGTTTTCTTCCACTCGCAGAAGTTCTTTTCGATGAAATTCGCGCAACAGTTCCATCTCTGTGGTATGAGATTCATGCATTCTATCAATGTTTTCTTGCATTCTTCTCTTCATATCAGCGTTATCAGCGCTCCAGATTAGCATCTTATTGTACAATGCTTTGAAGTATCAAACTTGTTCCACACGCATTGTTTGCTGCTGTTGCCACCATTCCCGGATCCTGACTACTATCCCACGCAGATCGGCCGTAAGATTAGCATCTCTGTTATCCAGCCTCATGTACAGGGAGGCCTGGTGCCTTTCCATCTTCTCTATTTCTCGCAAAGATCGCTTGAAAACTTCTCTAACCTCACTGTCACCTCACCTCTCGGCTAGAGGCCAAGCAAAGGTCAAAGTTGAAATCACTGAACAATGGTATCGTGGGAAGAATCGGATCTGGTTTATGGAAACATTGTTGATCTCTAACCGATTCGTCATAAAGAGCAGCATCTCTAGTGAGAAGGGGAACGTTTCTTCAAAAGCATCATCACGAACATAGGAATCTGCTCAATGGTAACTCGTGGCCGTGATGTGCCCGGTTGTGTCGATTCTCGCTGCGAGCTTTGGGAGCCTGTGCGATTGACTCGTGATTCAGCCTAGAGTCTGTTGTGGTATTGACCCGGGCCGAGCTCCACTTGTCTCAACAACTGGTCGGCCTCTCGGTATTGCTTCTGTTGAGTTGTCTCGGTCCTCGGCCATATCGGTGGCGTCATCGGAAGATGATGAGATTTGGAGAGATGGCTCATCATCGAAATTGAAAGTTTGGCGAGTAGCCTTAAGATCGACTTACTCGTGCTTAAGAGAACATCCTCGCCTTCGTCTTCACCTTCGGATCCCAAAAATGTTACATCGAGGATTGTGTTGGGAATCGTGAAGAGCACTTATATCCTTCTCGGATGCATCAATGATAGTAGGAGGGATGTTCTGTATTCCTCTTTTACCCCGGGAAGTCTCAACCTCCCGTTGGCCTTCACTACCTCCCGCAATCTCAACCGCAATGAGGCCTTGGACAATCCCTTCGGCTGCACTCAACCGTCTTAGGGTCTTGAGGTGGCATCCACCGGAGTCTCAACTCCATGGATTGCACTTTCATCGCCCAGAGTGTTAACTCCCGGGTAGATCCATCTCAGGCCTCTCTTTGCTTTCAAAGGCGTCATTGGCCTTCGTGAGCGCTTGGCACTTCAGCTGAGACAGTCTCAACTGTCTGAGCCTCGTCAGTGAAAACTTGTTGTGTATCTGGTTGTTTTTCCTTCTCCACTTCGCCTCCGAGATTCGTTGTGGAGTCAGCTGCAGCATTCTCCGACCTAGCTGCAGTGAAGGGAGTTTCCCCCCTCGATAATCGGGCCGAGTGACTTGGAATGGGGTCACTCTTCTCCGGACTCCCGGCTATTTTTTGTGAGTTGTCAGCCGTTGGAGCAGGTGGTAAAACACCTTCAGTAGGGGTTGGCTTGACTTGGGTCCCCAAGTTCCCAGTTTCATCGCCAGTTCCCTTAATGCCTTCATCAGAATGAGCAGGGGAAGTGGTAGCAGCAACATTGGTTGCAATCCACTGCACCACTCCCATAGGATCAATCTCCAACTGTGATTTGGAAGATTCCCCAGGGCCTTCCATCAGCTGTTGCTCATGTAGGATCCTGGATTCCCGCATGGCTTGCTGCATCTCCAATTCTTCAGTAGCAGCAGCAGGGTCCAGATCTTCATCGCTTTTTGAAAGCATATCAAGGTGTGGATGAGTATGATCAGTGGTTCCAGTTAGAGGACAGATCCTGGCTTTCTCACGAGCCGCACTTACTCGCTAGTCTCTCCTTCTCCTTGTCTTTGAAGATCTGCAAGATATCTCGTGCGCTTTTTCTTCATCCAAAGTGCTTGGACCATCGTGGTCAAACCGAGGAAATTCAATATTTCTTCTTCTTCTTCAATAAACTCGGTCTTTGAATCGTTCCCTTGATCGACTCAGCTTCCACTTCCTCCATTCTCGCAGACGATTTTGGATGTCCGGATATGGTGGGGATAGGATCATCACATCATCATCTTCTTCATCATCATCTCCTGTTGCCCTTCCTTTTCGTGAATAGAAGGCAACATACTACTCTTGCTCAACTCCTTCAAAGAAAGATCGGATAGGTGGAGACATAGTCCTGTCAGCAGGGGATTCAGCTGTCTTAGCTGCTTCTTTTTCCTCAGCTGTCCTGTCTACATTGGGTCTTCGACTTGCCTCTGTTGATCGGCTTCAAGCAGACTTGCGATTGCATCAATAATCTCTGGAGACTCTACTTCTCCAAATTGTTTTTTGATCTATTCCAGGTGAGTGGCGAGCTCACTTGTTTTCTCAAGCTCGATCGCTTGAAGAGTCTTCTCCTTTTGGTCCTTACCGAGGAATTTCTGGTTCGGATGCGCTTTCCTCCGAGTCCTGGGCGGCGGGGCTAGTGCTTCTTTCTTTTGTGAGGAGTCGGCTTTCTAGGCTTGTCAATCCTCCTTTTCTTGACAACTGGAGAAGGTATTTGAGGTTCCTTCTCCATTGCAGGCTGCAAGGGGCAGGTGACTTACAGTAGGGCAGTGCATCTTTTGTTTTCTTTCTTTGTTAGGGCGTGATCTTCTTTCCACTGCATGGGCAGCTTTCTTCTTCTTCGGAGGGGAGACAACAACTATTTCCTCGGGTCACCGATTCCCTCTCACTTGTGTCGCTCTCTTGGCATAAGCTCTCCTCTCGTGCTCCTGGAGAGATTTGATCGAACATTTTTTTGTTAACATGGAACGCTTTTCCATGTCGGAGAGGAACACCTTTCACCTCCATCAATCGGCCAATCACCAGGCCATATCCCGAGATCCTCCGAGCGATCCATCTGCTTTGAATGACTTATTCCCAATATTCTCGCGAGTCCGGCACGTATACAAACTCAGCCCATTTACCTTCTTCTCCTCCATGATCGCGACCATCACGATCGACTTGGTTTTGACAAATGATTAAAGCTTCCAAATTTGATGTCTACGCACTTGGCAACAATATCCAACGGCTTGTGGTAATCGTTTTTCAAGAGCTTTTGTCACCGTGTGTAGACAACCTTCACAAAGATAGTTAGGTTTGGCCACTTCATTCCATGCGGCCAGGTTTACGTCGACCTCATAGATCTCCTCGACTCCTTCCGCTTGAGGTAGGTAGCGGCGATCTCTGCCAAATCCTTGGCGTGATTTTTGACTTCTTCCCGTGAATAGAGGACTTGAAGCCCTCATCGTGAACTTCAAATGTTCACATAGAATCGCGCGACCTCCTCCACGTAGGTCATTTGAAACTCCATTGTGAGAAAGGGTTTTAGCCCAAACTTCTCCACTTTCTCAACTATATTCTTCTCACAAGGGTTTCGTCGAACCCCTGTTTGATCATTCCTTCAAAATCCACGGTAGAACCAAAGTGTGGATTTGTTTTCCCAACTTGCCAAAATCATGAGTAGATGCCATTTCTTGAAGCTTTACCGAATAAAACTTTGAAAAAGTGCTTTGAAACTCTGTAGGGTTTCGAGAGAGAACTTTCTTTCTTTGCTTTGGAGAGAGATGAACAGTTTGTGTAAAGTGAGAGAAAAATGGACGAAATGGTATATGTATGGGTTATGAAAGGATGTGCGGACGGTTTTTGAAATTTGATCAAGATCTACGGCTCGATTTTGCACGCCGATTAACATTTAATTTCTCGCATTTAATGCGGCAAGATTTATATCCAATCATAAGCTTGGTATGCGGCTTTTGATCGTACACGTCATAATTATGCTTTGACATCATTCTTAAAAACATTCACGCTTAGCGTAAACGATCGCATTTTTGTCACTTCAGCTCGTAAATGACTCGAACTTGCTTCTTAGCCGATTCAACTCTTCTCTCTTTTCTTATAGGTACTTAGTCACAGCCCTAACTCGGTCGATTGACTTTCCGATATGGCCGATTTTACTTAGTGTTTCAAGAGCTCCGCTCTTTTTCTATCTTTTCATGTTCCATCTCCTTTCCTTGAGTCTTCTCGAGTGTCAACTCACCAATTAACCCTAGTTCTTGCTTGAGTTCTTCAAATCTTGATTCACATAATGGTTTTGTGAATATATCACCTAATCGCTTATCGGTTGAGATGTATTCCAAAGTGATGTCCTTCTTTTCAACATGGTCTCTTATGAAAAGGTATCGACATCAATGTGCTTTGTTCTTGAGTGTAACACAGATTTTGAGTGATTGCAATTGCACTTGTGTTATCACACATAATTGGAATTTCCTTTTCTTCAACTTCATAGTCTCTCACCGCTATCTCATCCATAAGACTTGGCACAACAAATGCCCATGACTATGTATTCTCGCTCACCGTGGATGTGGCTATTGAGTTTTGCTTCTTCTTGAACCAGAAATTAACCTATTTCCAAGCATTTGACATGTACCGAAGTACTCTTCCTGTCAACTCTGCATCCAACATAGTCGAATCTAAATAACGATTAGCTTGAATCCACCTTCCTTTGGATACCATAAACCAACTTCTTGGCTTCCCTTTAAATATCTCAATATTTTCTTGCTACTGATCATGTGACTTTCTTTAGGAGCAGATTGAAATCTTGCACATACACCTACATCAAAGGTGATGTCCGCCTACTTGCTTTGTGAGATGAGTAGTGATCCAATGAGTGCTCAGATCTTGTTTGATCCACAGCTTGCCATCTGCATCCATATCCATTTTGACCGATGTATTCATTGGTATTTTTACGTAAGACTTCTCTTCCATACCAAATTTCTTCATTAGTTCTCCGTGTACTTTGTCCGACTTATGAAGGTTCCATCCTTCACTGTTTTTACTTGGAGTCCTAGGAAGAATGTCGGCTCCCCATCATGCTCTTTGTTTGTGGATCCAAAAATGATGTCATCCACATATATTTAGACAAGTAGTATACTCTTCCCATCTTGAATTCGAGTTGATATTCACGCTCCGCCTTATGCTTCGAGCTCTAGCCCTCATCTTAATTCACCGTCAATCAACGCTGGGTTCCGCACCTCGGACGATCCCAATTTTAGAGTGCAAGTGGCCAAGGATATCCGTGGTGATTAAGACATCGCAGCCGTATCGCATCATTTCTCTAATGTCGCGATCCCTGGTGGATATGCTCGCCGGCTCACCGAGGCCAACGAGGTCACGCTCGCCGCACTCATTAACCTCGCCAAAAGACAAAATGTAAGGTTTTCAAAATCTCTCTCCTCAGAGCGTGTGTTGATTGTTTGATTGCGGCTATTAATTTTGAGTTCCTTTTTCTTGTGTCAATTTGAAATTGAAGTTGGAGTAGAATGGAGGCATGGTATTTGAGTTATGGAATTAGAATTTGTGGAATACGCCAGTTTAAGTGAATCATGATGATAAATTCTTATGGAAATTTTCCAAGTTATGTGGCTTAGAAGTACTAATTGTGTGATTGACGCTATTATTTTGCCAATGCATATAATTTCTAGCAATTAGTTGGAACAGCATCATACTTGGGCCTATATACAAATCTTCTTGATTTATGTGCACGCAGTAATCTTAACATGGAAACGAACCAAAAATTTCTTATCTACGAATTCAAGATAGTAACTGCCATGGTGACTGACGATGATGTTATTTTCCTTGTTCTTGCTTATTTTGTAATCCAATCCCCTTACTAAATCCATGCTTCATCATTTCAATTTTCAATACCCAAAATATTAATAATACTTTAGGAATTACATCCTGATAATTATAAATGCAGATGTAAAAGTTAAATCTATGGAAAAGATTATATGATTTTGACAGGCGGACAATGTGCGTGAAGAGGCGCACATTTCTGCATTTGGAATCCACTTTTGTGTAGTCTCCGCTGCAAATGTTTGTGGTACCTTAGCTAATCGCTTACTTTCCACTCAGATATTTCAGGTGTTCTAATTTTATTTTATATTATTATAATATATATATATATATATATATATATATATATATATTTCATTGATATTTGGTACGTATATTTTTTTTAAATTGGTTCAACTGATTATTATCATGCAGATGTGGAAAATGGTTTGATGAGTATCAGTGGCTGTTTAGGGATCTGGTGTGGAAAATGAAACAGTGCTTTAAAAATATTGGATAATGAGACTTTAATGAGTTCACTTGGCATCAGAATATATCTTTTGTTTTGGGCATCACGTGGTTGTAGTTATTTAATTAGTTGTTATCTAATTGGCTTTTAGAGCTCATTTAGGCTTTAGTCTTTGAAATTGCTGGATTTGTCAATTTTTGATAAGGTTAGTGGTTATTTGTTATATAATATGGTTGACATTGAGTTTCTTATGTGATTTGACGTCATAGGTGGAGAAATGGCAAGTTACAAGTGATTGTTGGCACAGTATGTTCAGGAGATATTGTACTTTTAGTATAATGATGCCAAAGAATCATAAAAAATTTGTTGTCTTGCAGGTTGCATTTGGAATGGGAATCAACAAGCCAAATGGTTAGTAACTATTGTTTAGTTTTGTTCTTCCATTGAGCTTTGACTCACATGGACCATACAATTCTTTGTATGTAAATAAAATCACCAAATTCTTGTAAGTTATGGCTCATGAAGCAATAATTTTATTCACATCTGGAAAGAAAAGTGTGATAAAAGTTTCTGACTTTGCTTTATAGATTATAATTTATACGTTGCTATCTGGGAGTCCAATATTCTTGCTACCTTTGATGCATAGAGTGATTTAAGTAGTCAAAGGATAATTTTTTTTGTTTTTAATTAGCTTAAAGGATCAATTTATAACCCCTCAGCCTCTTAACTCTCACTTTTCAGGTATTAACCCCAACGTCTAGCAGCCCAGGCCATCGCCCGATCTCGCAAGCAGCCGCCCCCCGTCGTTGCACCAATCTTCTTCCACTCAAAGTTCGCTTCATTTTTTTTCTTTTTGGTAGTGTGAGTTCACGATTCTTGGGGTGTTGAGTATGTTTGAACGACAAAATTTGTCGTCGTGTTTAATTTCTTTGGTTTGATTTCAGTTTGGGTATATTGCAGAGGGATTAGGATGTTGACCTTATTAAATTGATCTTCTCATAATTGTGTCTCAAATCCTCCAGGGTTAGCGCTGGGTCTCTAACCTCTCTGTCCTTTTAATTTTCTTAAGCATCGATCTAGTTTGTTAGATTTAAATCCTATTTTAGGCACCTTCATATATAAGCTTGAGATTGTTTTCTGGATATTTGAAATATTTAATATCAAATAGAACTACATCTCTTCTTTCGATAATTCTCATATTTAATTAATCTATTGAAGTTATTAGTTACTTGCCTTAGCTTGGCAAATGTAAAAACTCTCAAATATTAAGGTTTCTATTTATATATTACAGTTACTTCCTTATATTGAATACACAATCAAATCTTAAGGGGTTTTCTGCAATTTTCAAAAACATTAGCCCAAACCTTAGGGGGATTTTTGTAATTATCCCTTTTGTATATAAATGTAAATTGTAATTATTGGCACTAACTGATATGAAATACATGCAGGTGTATCTTACCACAGGTTCAACTTTTCAGTTTTGAGGTTGCATCAGCTTTAGACTTAGTAGTAACTCCAACTAGTGAAGATTGTGTAGTTGAGATGTTATCTTGCATGACAAGCTTCTAAAAAGGAGTTGAACCAAAGAATAAATTAATAGTCCAGATAATTATCATATCATCTGTTTACTTAGTTTTATTGTGTTGCTGCTCAGTAGAATCATCATTTTGTTTTGCAGTATGCTGTGACTTACAGACTGCAGCTGAAACTCATATTTTCCTTGTTACGGTACTTTGCATCATACTTGTGTCTTTGTTTGAACAAAACCTGCAGTTTATTGTTAACGATGTTTTTGCTCAAGAAAATACGATTAACTAAATTAATTCTTCTTTGGCTTTTCCCAGTGGTTTGAGCAATTTCCAGAGTTCATTGCCAATCCATTTTATATTGTGGGTGAGTCTTATGCAGGCATTTATATCCCCACTCTTGCTTCTGATGTTGTCAATGGTAACAAAAAGTGAGATATCAAAATCCCCTTATTACAAATTATATGTAGCATTGTAGCAAAGGATTAATTGCAATAAATATTTGTCTTTGAAGGGAATGCTGGCACTTTTGACTGCTAGTAGCAGCAATCGTGTACTTGGCGTGTGAAGCCCCGATTTTTCCGAACATATAATTGATTCTTATTGTCGTCTATGTATTTGATCGGCTATTTTACCGCGTCATTTTGACGGGTAATTATTAATATATATATTTGTATTTTATTTCATTTCATTTATTACTTGTGATCATGATCTTATTTAATTTTATTTTGCATTTATGATCACTTGATTGATCATTATTACTATTTTTGTATTTATTAGTCACCTTAGAATTTTAAGGGACTATTTATTTAGAGACTTGTACCTTATAGAATTAAGATTTTGATTTAGATTAAGTGATCATGAGACTTATAAGTGACCAAGGAAATCACTAATTATTTTGGAGATTGATATATTTCATCTATTATCATCAAATTTGGGACAAAAAAAAATATATGGAATTACCATAATACCCCTATAGTGGACGGCCATGGTGATGATTTTTTGGAGTAGAAATATCATCCAACTCTTGTACACTTACACCTTATATTAGTCATCTTGTGTATAATTATACCATTAATTCAAACATTATACACATCATCTCATACATCAATTCTTTAATACTATTTTTCCCAACATGTTGGAGTCTTCCCAACATTCCTTCTCTTTCCATACATTGCCCATACTTTGACTAGTCTAATTGTCTCCATGCAAGAGACAATTTGCAAGACACAAAATTAATCAAAATTCCTCTCCCCCCCTCCCGCCATGGTGGATGGCCAAAATGGCCTATTACACAAAAATTCATCTCATTTTTTCATGAAACACATTCTAACTCTCAAGCCTTTTCTCCAACTTTTCTCTAATCTCTCTCTAAAAATCATTCACATCTTCAAACCTTCAAACACCAACTCTTCACATCTTCAAATCTTCAACATAAGTTCTTCAACATAAGTTCTTCAACTCTTCACATTTTCAAATCATTCACATTCTAAAATTACTTAAAGACCACCTAGACATGCATGCATGGTGGTGAAATCTTCTTCTTGAAGAAGAACATCAAACATTTGGACAAGAAGGTAAACATCTGGACAACTAAAGTCCTTCTTCCTTTTTACCTATTTTGTTCAAATTTTAACACCCCTTTTTCATTTTTGAGAAATAGGGGCTGACCTTAGGTGATTTTGGAGTTGAACCAAAATTTTCAAATTTGAAGCTTCAACTAGTTTTTAATCACCTACTACACAAGGTAAAGTGTATTTTCCAATTTTCTTATCTCCTTCTTTTTCTCTTTAATTTTTCTCTCATTTTTCTAACTCCAAATTTTTGATATTTCTTGACTTAGGGGCTGACCTAAGTGACCTTGGATCCAAAAATTGTGAAATTTATCCTTTTATTTCACAATTTTCCAATTTTAAGGTGGTGGAAAAATACTTTCCAACTTCTAGGTGTTTTTATTAAATTGCATGTAGAGTTTTGATCATGAGCCTTGAGATATATAATCTATGTATTGTATGTCAATTTTATGTATCAAATCATGAAAATTCTCAAGAGTTGCTCAAAATTGCTATTTATTGAATTTTAGGTGCATGCATGTACAATTTAATGTTCTATTTGATGAATTTTTGTATATTGGACATGCATGTGTATGATCTTTGAAATCCATATTTTGGATGACTTATAACCTGGAAAAGTCGAGCATAATTGATTAAATTTCAATTTTTGACTTAAAAATGTAAAAATAGAAAGTTGGTGGACTAAATTGCAAGAAAATGAAAGCTAAAGGACCCCTCTGCAAATTTCGAATTTTGGGACTGTACTCAGGTTCAAAAATGACTTTTGGACATTTTAATAAAGTTTTAAGAGTTTTAAGATAAATAAAATCGACCTTTAAAAGCCCAAGGACTAGATTGTAAAATTTTGAAAGTTTAAGGGCTACTTTGCAAATTTTGAAACTGTACTAGAACTTAATTTTAAAATTTGAAATTTTACTCTTAAGGTACTGGAAATGACATATTTTAAATGTATTCCAAAAATCCAAGTGTTTAGGGCTTGGAAAGTAATTTTTCTAAAATTGAGGGACTAAAGTGTAAAAGACTAAACTTGAGGACCCAAATGAAATTTCCAGGACTTATGCAGCCCATGCACCTGGAAATACTAATTTAACTATAACTTAATTATATTTTAGACCAAAGGTTCAAATTTCATAACAATTGGACCCCTAAAAGCCTTAAAGACAATTATTTCAAAATGGGACAAAAATGATATTTTCAAACGTTAAAGGACCTAAACTTATTTCTTTTAAAAACTGTTTTTGTCCCAATAAACCACTAACCTTAGTGACATTTTTCAACTGGAATCACATTAAAAGCCCTTCCGATTTGTGAGTTCCGATAATTTTAAACTTAAGGTCCGAATTGGCAATTTCAACAAATTTGGGGCCAATGTGAGAATTTTATAAAAACTCGACCTTAAAACTTTAAAAACCTGAATCTCTGGACAATTTGGAGAATTTAAGAACTGACCTCATAATGTTTCAAGGTCGGGATATTTATTTATTCAATTTTTAACCCCAAAAGTTTTGGTTTTTACAAAATGGGGCTAAATTGTAATTTTTCTGTTGTAAAAATCGGACGCTAACTCCCTAATTATTTTCCCAAAATCGGCCAAAAAAAAACGTTCTGGGGCAAAAATCGCCTGGCGGCAAAAAATCGGCAAAAAATCGGAAAAAATCTTCAATAAATCGCAAAAATCGGGAAAAATCTCCAAAATACAAAAAAATGAAAAAAAAAAAAAAAAAACTTGGGCTTTTCTAGGCGCCCGGTCGCCGCCGGCGCTACTGCAACCATGAATTTTTCAAAAGGAAACTTTATTTTCCTTTTACTAAAATAGCCCTGGACCTCTCGACTTGGAGATTTAATTAAAGTATCTTATTTTCTCGAAAACCCTTGACTTATCGGACCGATTCGACCGATTAATAACCGATCGCGGGCGACTTCCTGTCTTGCGGTTTTGAATCTATAACGGGACTTATGTTCCACCTCATCTTTCAAGATATCGAAGATTGCTTATCCTTCCGATAATCATCTTCATCCAAATAACTCCACCAACGCCATATTGCTACTCGTGAATTTCAAAATTTTCTGAATCGCTTCCCCTGAATCAATAATACTGGATTGCTGTGGTATTACTTTCTGCTGAGTCAACTTGGTGTGTCGAGCTCACATTAGAATGGGTACCTCGGGGATAGAACCGCTCGGCCTGGCTATTCCACTCTTCCTACCCCCATCGTCCTAATCCCACAATTGAGGGACGGAGTGTCCAAGGGAAACGGGTCATAGTACTTGAGGTATAATCATGATTATGACAGATCCGAGCCTTGCAAGCTCCACTGTGGATTTTGTCTTTGCCTATGGAGCGATAAGGTGACCGGTCTTGACCATCCCGCTGGGAGTTACAAGGAAGAACGAAGGAATCGGCTGTCGATCCACACGATTCCGGAGTTATCGGACCCGTTTGGTTGGCGCTACAAATCCGTACGCAACCGCTACTTGTTTTGCATTGGTTGGCGCTACAAATCCGTACGCAACCATTATTTGCCTTGCATGGGATTGGCGTTACATTTCCGTACGCAATCCTACCTGTCTTGACTGAATCACATAGTGCCTGTGTGACCACGAACTGTTTTCCTGAACTGTATAAGTCTATTACTTAAATATATTTATCACGACGCTTGTGGACTGTGTGTGATTTCATGCATCATACTCACGCGTTTTCACATAATTGTTTTCTCGCATTAACTATATATATCGCCACACTTGCACACGATCACCCCATCCACTGAGATTTCTGTCTCATCCCCACCTGTTTTCTAACCTTTTCCCGAGGACTTCGTTGAAGATCTGAACCGACTACGGATTGAGCCCTTGTACTCCGCTTATTGGATTTACTATCTCTTGTTGTTGATGTCACGACTTGTTACTATTATTTGCTGTCGGACTTACTACTTCTTGTTGTTGTTGTTGGACTCTTTTCTTGTGTTTGTTGTTGGACTCTTGTATTTCTTTTCATTCCGGTTTGTAACTGAAGGGCGTAGGACCCTTTGACTTTTAAGTTGTTATCTTTAGATCATTTCGGGGATGTAATTTGGATTATGGATATTGTGGACTGTAAGTCGTAACGTGTTTTTTTATTTCCGCTGCTATTTAGACTCTGTTCCATTGGGTTTTGATGATATTCGTCTAGAATGTTTGGTTTATATTTAAGTTGTGGATCGTCGTCGCGTCCCGTTTGGGGCGTGACATGGCGCATAAGGGGAATACCAGAACCAACTGGTTTGTCATTTGCCAACAATTTAATTCTTTCTGTGAGAGGATTTTGGGGTCTTTAATTGGATCATTTGGAGGGATAATTGTTTTCATACCACTAATTTTAATGCCATTGTTTGTAACTCTCTCGCGCCCGACATTGATGCTTCAAGAATGACTGCTTTTATGTTTGATATTTGTTTGGTTTATGTTTGTGAGAAAATTGTTTCTGTTCTCAGTGTGATGAGAGGTGTTTGTGATACGTTACTTTGCCACTATTAGTTGTTGTAATAGATTTCGGTTTTGTTCATATATGTATGTAGAAATCAGACGATTATCTGTGTTTTTTATTTCTGTTAAGCTATTTTTTCTTCTCATTCATTCAAGTTAATTTAATGAAATTCACATTGGACAATAGCTTGGAGGTTAGAAATTGAAAAACAATTATATTAAAAAAATAACAATAGGCATCGGTTGTTGTTATGAGTTGATGCCGAAACTAACTTTATGCATCGGTTCTTTATTGATAACCGATGCCTTTGGTGAACAATATGCATCGGTTTTGCTTAGCAACACGATGCCTATTGTTTACTTTAGGCATCGATTGAAACCGATGTCTATACATGTGATCATTTAGCATCGCATTCATAAGCATCGCCGTTGGAAACAATGCTCAAAGTAGTTTACAACCGATGCAAATGGTCAATTTTGTACTAGTGAAGCTATATCTTGAATATGAATCACTTGGGATTCCTTTCTTTTCTTTTTCGGAAAGTGAAACTTAATTCTTTCCTAATAAAATAAATGAAAATACTAGGCCCCAAAGCTAAACAGAGATTCGATAATACATTGTACAAGGATGAAATCCTACAACTATTGTCCATATATAACTCGTCATATTTTTTATTGAATTTCTTCTTGTATTTCGTTTTGTGTCAATCTCTTCAAAAGGTCTTAATTAAGTACATTGAAATTCATTTACTTATATGTAATATATTATGACTTGGCTATCATTTTCATAGTCCCCTGACAATGCTTGCAGCCATATAGAAATCTAAAATACATTCTTTCTCTATTTTGTCACAGATTATGTCAATTACTTTTATCCTATGTGATAATTAATTAAGAAAAATAAGAATATATCATTTGAGAACTTAAGTCTCCCTTGCCTCCCCTCCCTTCATTTTAAAGAACGGGAGAAACAATTATAGGCTAGTATGTGGTTCAACAACAATTTTCATACAAGTATATTATATTTTCATAGAAGGTTTCAACATTTACTTATGTTTTATACACACTACAAAAAAAACCAACTTATCTATAGAAAAATCTGTAGGTAATTATTAATATAACTGTAAAGTGTAGGTAAAAATCATAAAAAGTAAATATTTACCAACAAAATTTAATATATTAGTAAATACCTACAATGTTTTTGTTGGTAAATTTATAAATTATTGTGATTGGTCGGTAATTGGTCAATATAGTTTGGGGGAAAGCAATATTTTTATGTTATTGGTATTTTATAGGAGTGTCAATTTCGGACCCGACACAAATCTAACACGAAATTAATGGGTATGGTCAGTCTTCATGGGTCGAACTCGAACTCAATAACCTACCAATTTAATAGGTCGGGTCCGGGTCAACCTACAATGACTCATTTAACCCGTATAACCCGTTTGTGAATTTGAAAGAAAATCAAATAAATAATTAGTTGTAAGGAAAAACAACAAACAAGACATATATCCTTAAAACTTAAATGATAAAAACTTTCTTAATTATGTATGTTATTATTTTTTGCACGTCTTTTTGAATGTTGTACTCGAAATATGATTAGTATGTTATGTTATTTATACAATTATGTTATTTCTTTTTGTATGTTGTGAATTTTGTGATATTTTTTATTGATTGAATAATGTATCAAAGTGATTGATTTTAAAAAATAGATTTATTCAGTTAAAATTATTTAATGTATATAAAAATAATTTTATTAAACGGGTTAAGTGAGTCGAGTCTGGGTTACCTGTGAAATAAGCAGGTCGGATCTGGGTTCAAGATTTTGACACGAATAGTTAAACAGGTCGGGTTCGGGTTAGCTGTTCTGACACGTGAATCCACGAACCCGGACCTGCAAACACGGACCCTACCCGAATTGACACCCCTAGTATTTTGTAGGTAACTATAAAATATTGTGACAAAATCATTTTTGTAGGTAAGCATGATGTTTTTTATAGTGTCTCCATTTGTGAAAAAACATAGTATGGTAGTACAATGATAAGAATATGACTGTAGCATGTTTTCACATATTGACAACCACTACTGCAGAATTGATTTATAACAATGCCAAAATTCATCACAAATAATACATGCCTATCCATAACAAGCGTTTAGTTACTTAGAAACAAAAGATTTTGTCAATAATTTCATTGTTATAAGCTAAGATCACAGAAAAATATTTTAGCAACAAAAATGTAACAAGTCATCACAAAAATTTGCGACGAATATTGTTGCCACTAATACTAAATAATACCTCACAAACATATGCCTAGCCGTGATAATTTTTTGCCATATCTTTGATAACTGAAATTATTTTTATTATTGGCGACATTATGGAATCTCATTTCTACGTGTGGTTGTTTACCAATGAAATGTTATGGCAACAATTTATTAGAAAAATAAAACTAAAAAAAATACAAGTTTCTTTAGCAACAAACTATTAACCATCAACATTAATTTATTACACAAAATAAAAAATACTTAATATTATGTCTTTAATGACAAAATGCTCATTCAGGCATATTTTATATCAATGAATCAAGCATTATTCCTTTATTCCACTCTTCTTTATTCCACTCTTATGTTTTAATTTGACAGTTAATCTCATTACACATCCCTTATACTTGCCAAGTATATGATTCATGTCAAACATATATTTTAGAAAATGTCTATAAAGAGCATTTATGTAATGGAATATGAGATGATATATTAAATTTAATGTGGGCTATGTTTCTACACCTTTTACTACAAGCCTAACCAATGGTTTTTCAAATTAGCCCACCTTAGTAAATTTACAAATATAGACAATTTATTGGTGTTTTACTTAACCTACCACTCACTGACACATTCAATTTAATCACTACTCCAGAAAAAAGTTTTTGCGACGAAAGAATATCATAGCAAAAGAATTGAAGTCATCATAAATAGGTTGTTGCAGCGACATGTTGCAAAAGTAACATTGTTGTGAATAACTTATCGCAAAAACATTAATATTTGCGTCGATTGTATTAGAGACATCATGTCAGAAATAAGTCGTCGATTCGAAATTTTTGTCAGGCTGACTTAGCTTGGCGACATTATCTGCAACAAGAGGATGCCACTTATACTTCACATTATTCGCAACCATGTGAACATCTACTCATGGTGGCGATGAAGTCAGCCAACTGATCATGGCTCATAGTTTGGTGTTGTACTGTCCTTGCGCAGCTCTCGTATCACACGCCGCTCCTCGAAGACTTGATTGATGATGATGTTGGCCGGGAGGCAACTATGGTCCTAAGTGGAAGATTGGGCCCAACTCTAGTCATGTGTCCTCCTCGCTACCCCTGAACCTCCCACATGATAGCATGCTCGTCTACACGCTTGGGGGTTGTTATTGCTTCCTATGTAAATCTCTATTCAAGACAATGCTAAAAATTTGAAAATTAGAAAGTATTATATAACTTATTAAAACACAATACCTACTAATCGTGATTGTTTATACTTACATAGGTCTGCTCGGCTCTAGACCCTAACATCCCTACGTGTATGCATGTTCCTCCAATTTTCAAATAGATGCAAGGGCTCTTGCATCTCCATGTTAGCATGTCCAATATAAGTCCGACATTAACAAATCAAACAACATTTTGTATCACAATTGTGTATAAAACCTTAATTTTAAATATATAATAATTTCTTACCTTCTTGGAACGATGTCGAGTGTATGGTATACACCCTAGAGTGTTTCTTACCACGATTCTCCTTGTTCCTTGAACTCTTCTGTTGCACAATAGTTAATTTCACAAACACATATTATATAATGAATTATCTATATAAAATAAATAATTACTTGATCGATGTCTAACATAAACATATCGCAAACATGATGGCAATGCATCAAATCCTGAACTTTTTCTAGTACAATAGCTTCCGCACGAGCTGGGTTCTCCAAACCACCATTTTATTAAAGTGGCCGTGCAGATCACTCCTCCAACCCCTATAGCACTTCTTTGCATCTCGTTCAACCACTTCATGTAATACACCATTTTTGTAGGTGCAATCAATGGAGAAATAATCTTGAATCACAAATAAAATATATTAAGCAGCTTGAATAATTCATAATGTAATGCATAATGATTAAAATGAAGAATAACCTATCAAACATATGTGTCGATCCGCTGATCCAATGGGACATCAACCCATGAATCATGGAAGGGATTGCAATGGTCTCGTGTAATGATCTCAACTGCAATGTCGTATAGCGATCCATTGTCATCTAAGGCCTTCCACATCTTGCCTCGCTCGTCCTACTCTACATGGATTTTGTCACCCTTCGTTAATTGTCAATGTATTTGCAATTACAAAGATGTCGATACTAATAATGCACTTGTAGCAACAATAATGTCGTCAAATATTTGTGACCAACAAATTGAGGAACGAAATGTTTTCACGAAAATTGTGATATTACAATTATACAACTATTAGCAACTCTGATTTACGTATTCATTGTGATAGGTATATGTTTTGAATAATTTTGTGTGTGAGTTTTGTCTGTTTCTTATTTTTCTTATGTGTGATTGTGCATATTTTTGTGTCTTTACGTCTCATTTTATAATGTCGAGTGTTACGTAGGGTATTTTTGTCTTGTTTGTAGGTTTTGGCAAAAAGGAGTCTTGAAAACGGGCACTACGGTTGGACGACGGTCAAACGTCTACTGGGACGGAGAATAGAAGCGAAACTTATCTCAAGCTTTTACGTAGAGAAATATTAGAATATTAGCCCATGTAATGCAAGTTAACCAAACACATTCAAGATATTACAAGATCATTGTAATTTATGAAAAAAAATAAAATTGTGCACATTAAAAAAGTTAACTTGAATTGTGAGAATATGATGAATAGATTACAGAAATCTTGTAGATTCATTGCTCAACAAACCAATTTCTAACTTGCTAAACATTTATTAAGGTGTTCCAAAGTAACTTTTGAGGACTTGAAACTGCATGTTTTGATTTTTTATATCAAAGTCAACGATGCTTTTCATAAGTGGAAAAAGCTAATAATCAAAATGCCCTTGTTGAATCGTCTTGAGTTAGATCACTCTATCTCAAAGATTGTGAACAACATGTACGTTAATAAAAAAATTCTAATTAGACATGACTTTGATATATCAATATTGTGTGTACATATATAACTAGTTATTGATATATAGTTTGATATACTATATATCAGACTAATATTTACTTGCAGTTTCATACATACTGAGACCTAATTACTCTAAGGATTTGACTGACAACAAAATAATATCTAAAATAATTTCTTAATTATTGTACTAGAAGATGATACATACACCAAATTAACATACTAAATAAACATATTTTAAAGGTGCATATTTTGTTTTAGAAATGAAACAAAATTTGCATACACCGTCTCCAAGGCGAATACTAATTGCATATTCAAAATAGCTAGTTAGCCCTACTTCAAGAATTACAATATTAATGTGTTTCTATAGTTAACTTTTAATATCTCTATTAAGGTTATATTATTGTATCATCCTTGAAACACAATGTAACGCCCCATTTTTTCTACATTAAAAATTTATTATAAATAATAATTGAAAGTGATGAATCAATATTCTGTTATGATAAGATTATTGTTTTGCTAATGATTTTTCTAATAAGCATATGACATGTGATTGTGGCGAGAACCCGGAGGTGAGGAGACATGTTCATATCACTTAATTAATAATTGTGTGTCAGCGAGTTAATTTGATTTGGTAATAATTTGTCATAGTTTATTGTTCGCCTTATTTTTAGCTTCACCGCAAGTGTACGGTGCAGTTTATAGAATAGGGTTAGCAAGGTCGAATCCATAGGGACTAATAAATTATTGTACTAAGTAATCGGGATTGTAATAGCCTTATTTTTATCCGGATG
Organism: Rehmannia glutinosa; assembly: GCA_016081115.2. Taxonomy (NCBI): domain Eukaryota; kingdom Viridiplantae; phylum Streptophyta; class Magnoliopsida; order Lamiales; family Orobanchaceae; genus Rehmannia; species Rehmannia glutinosa. The sequence goes on from CM071926.1 coordinate 77,635,043, forward strand.
ATCGAAATTGAGTGAATTGAATTTTTAAAACTAAGACAAGAATTTATCCTAAAAAGACAAAGTAATGTCTTGATTGAAAGATCAAGGAGATGAATGGATTCCTGGGTTATGGTTTCAGTTAATATCCCCTTTTATTATCAGATTAATCACAACCAAAGGTATTATAATTCTTCCCTATAAGACAACCACAAAAGTATTTTACCCTCTCTCTCGAGATGTATGTAAAAACATTGATTGGAATATCTATGCTAGCATCTCTACTCAACATGAGATATCCAACTCCCAAAAGCACAAAATATTAAATATCCTCACAAATATTCACAGACTTCTCAATCTTGCAAATATTCATGTCAAGTACTCACAAATCTAGTATTGAAACTCTTCTCTCGAATTATGATTCAATACATCAAAATAAGTTAAACCAAACGCGTTTTTATAAAACAAGAATTAAAACAAAGTACTCGAATAGGGTTGGAAAATAATAACTTCAATTGCAATTAATCATCCAATAAAAGTATCAATTAACCTAATCCCAACCCAGGAATCACAAGATGTTTAGCCAGACATAGAAAATAAATAATCCATAGACAAATTATTCAAGTTCATATCTAACTAATCAAAAGTAAATGATACGATGGAATGAGTAAACTCGGGGATGTTGATGATCTATCGATCTATCTTCAATTCTCAAGTGTGTGGTTGCGACCTCGATCAATCTCTCCAATCCTTCAGAGAAGGTTGCTCTTTTCTCTGTATTATAGGGCAAAAGTCGGTCTCCCTTTGTTTGTGGCCGCCTCCACTCTATTTGTACTTCGTTTGGGTCAAAACCTAGTTGAGTATATGTCAAACTCCGTTTTCCCTTGATAGACGCAAGGCCGTGCGCCTAGCGCACCCACCCGGCCCATGCGCGGCACCGTAGAACTTTTCTTTTATTTGAAGGGCGCGACGGGTCGTGCGCTCCACGCACAACCAACCCGTGCATCATGCCGTGGGCTGAGTCTCAATTCAGGGTGGCGCACGGGTCGTGCTATGGACACACGCCCTGCCCGTGCGCACCTGCTGGAGCTGATAGATGCTCGTTTCCTTCCGTTTCTCGCCTGGTTCGTCTGACTTCATCTCGATTCAACTCCAAACATCGTACGTTACTTCAAGTAGTGGCGGTCCTTTACTGCAATGCTCCGACTTGTCGCCCAAAATGCTACAAATATCAATAAATTCCTACAAAACAAGCAAAGCGTAATACCTTTTCCACAAAACAGAAATAAAGCCCTTTTCACTTAAGTAATGCGTGCATAACAACTAATTCTAACTACAATTAAGCCCAAAATACATGCAAAACACATACCAATCAAACCCCTAACTTAAACTGTTGGATCCTTGGCAACGCTTTATAAACAAGACAAAACACAAATGGGAGTAATGAAGAGCAAATCAAGAACAACGCATCACAATTCATGTCGTTTATCCATAGACGTCAAGCAACAAATCAACCAAGCTTCAAATATCTAACACAGAGCACGAGTCAACTAAAACCATGCCAAATACTTCAAATCACGCCTCTCATGGACAAAGTGTATACTCTCCTCTCTAGAATAATAAGGGACGTGTATTCGCTCAAGTCATATCAATGTTGAAAAATTACCATAGGCTTGCAAATCGTCTCACATCTCCGCCACTCGATTGTATGCAATTCATAAATCAGAAAGGACTTTTCTTTTGGTTGTAATGAAGGCTCTTTGGTTAAGGTAGGGAAATATGGAGAAAGTGACTCAAACTTAAGCGTATAGACTGGTAAGCGCATCTTTTTCTCAATCAAGTATTCTTATTTAAATCAAACATGCTACCGCAATCACTTCTTATTCTTATCACATCTCTCTTCTCTCCTTTTTGCATATACTCTACTTTCTTTCGCCTTACATCATAACTTTCAGCCTATAAGTTCAATTCCGGCCAACTCACTTAGGCAGTCGATTTTTTTTTCTTTTTTTCGATTTTTCGATTTTTTCTGACCCTTTTTTTTTGAGTATATCCTCCTTTTTTTCTCCTTTCCTTCTTTTATTCCCAACATCCGACAGGCACACCATTATCTAACTTCTCGATATCCTCCTATTCAACCTTATTCAATCCCCATACTCAATGTTATATGCTCAAGTTTAGGGTAATATATCAAGTTACGGCTTAAATTGTGGCTATCAAAAAAAATCAGGCAATAGGTTCAAATTGGCTAACTAGGGAAATTATATGTCAGTAGGTAGGCAAAAGGCTTGAAATGCTTAACAAAAATGGCCTAAAATCATCTTCATAAATTGTATACAACATGTGACTTCGACAGAGATACCAAAGCAAGTTCTAGAATTCATATCAACATGAATGACACACTCAATCACAAACAAGACTGCATATAATTAAAGCAGTAAAGGCTCAAAAAGCTCACAGGCTTGCAATTGCGTAATTCAAAGCATATCAACCATGATTTCAATATTCACATGCTCCATATCATCTATTCTCAACCCGGTCAACTCACGCTCAACACCCAATTCAAAACAACATAAGTTGTTCAACAAATGTTCCCAAGATCACAACAAGCACACGATAGCGGTCAACTCACTCCCTAAAAACCTAAGAAAGCAATAAACGTGCTAAAATAAAAAACATGCATCTAATGCAATGCAACCTATATGCTCTACATACAACTATATGAATGCAAAAATCGCCACACCATTCCACCAAAATACTACCTCTCCCCCCAAACTTGAATGAAATTATAGCGCATAGAAGAGAAGATAGAATTTCAAAGAAAAATGTGGAATGGACCTGTCTCACTGTGGGGGTGGCGGCGGAAAATGGCCCTTGGAGATGTGCCACATTTATACCTGATGCATCATCTGCAACATCTCCAATTCCCGCTGCTCCTGGGCCTGATACCTCTGCTCTTGTTCTGTTCTGAATGCACGAAACTCATCCTGGTGATATCAAAAATCATCCCGGTATTGCCGGAAATCATCCTGGTGCTGCCAGAAATTGTCCCGGTGCTGTCTCATGCTCTCCTCAAGAGCAAATAGTCTGTCCGGATAAGCTTGTCCCCCACGCTCCTCACCTTGGTGAGAGCTTTCCGGTATGTCGGGCCTCCCTAGTTGGAAACCTTGCTCAAAACCCTCCTGCTGGAAACCTGGCTCAAAACCTCTCTCTTGCCGATCAACTCCATCGCCACGATTGCCAATTCATCCTCATCGGGCAACCCGACTACCCTCCTCTTTTTACGCGCAAGCATGGCTTCCGTGACTCTGGTATGCGCCTCAAAGTTCATTAGCCAATTATTCTCATTTTCTACCACAGATGTGAGCTGTGGGTTAGGAAGTGGAAAGGCAGGTCCAACCCTTTGTTGGAAGAAGGTTATGTTCTCTTCTTCTATTAGGATCTTCATTTGGCGGAGGGCATGCATATTAATTCTCTGACTGCCCTCAATGGGCTCCAAGCCGCTCATATCGACACAAAAATGCCGAGCAATGGGGGTTATCATTCCCCCATTCAATATCGTCGTACCCATGGACCTTAATCAAATAGTCGGCGTGTTCTACGTAAATGTGTTGTCGTGTTGAAGGGGGTACGCAGTACCATACACCACATTAGGTATAGCTCATGTACTTTCATGCCCCCATTATTGTGTCGGGCACGGGTGTCGCGGTGACCTTATGGATATAGCGGAAGACCGGGGTTTCGGAGTGATGAGGCCTTGGATGAGCGCGCCTCATAGAGCATCGGGCTGGTTTTCGGCATCAACCAACAATCGCCAAGTCATACTGGTTATAGGGTGTTCTTTGGTCTGTAAGGGGCGTCGGTGAGTGTAAGTCAGCGGCGCTACGATAATCTAGAGGGGGTGAATAGATTATCTCCATCTTTTCAATTTCGCCCTCTTTTAACAATCGAATGCTCAAACAAAATAATGAAGGTGCGGAATGTAAACAACACACGTCGATTTAAAGAGGTTCAACCCACCTAGGGCCTAATCCTCTACCACCCCAAAGATATCCGGGATGGATTTCGAAAAGAAAAAGAATTTTATTAATTACCAAAATTAATACAAATTCAACTTACAACACCTTGAAGAGCACCACACTCTTCTTCAACACCACCTTTGAGATTACCACAATCTCTTCTTGAAGATTACCACAATCTCCAACGGCACCTTGTGAAGATTACCACAATCTTCAACCTTGAAGAATACCAAATTCTTCAACACCTCAACAAGAAGATTACCACAATCTTCTTACACCTAACACCTAGATCACCCAAGTGTGTTCTTACCACAAGAACACTCACAAGGATATCTTGTGTTTGAATGACGACCACAAATTCAAGATTACAACTCGATAATTGATAATACAATAGAGTGCAAGTGTAATCAAGAATAGCCTAGACCTCAAAGATGTGAAAGTGATAAGCTAGGCAATTTTACAACAAGAATAATGACAATGAAAGACCAAGTGTTTGCTTGAAGTGTATCTTGTTGTGTTGTATCTCAATTGTTATGTTGGTTGCTCCAAAACTTCCTCTATTTATAGGAGATGATTGATCAAGCATAGGCTCCTCTTGGGGATTGAAAATCTCTGAGAAAAATACAATTAAAATCAAGAATATAGCTGTTAGAAATCAATCCCACAATTTAAGGAAAGTTTGTCTGCACGTCAAACGGTCGAAATTTGTCTTTGTCAAAACATAGGGCGACCGGTCGCATTTAGAAATAGACGTTGGAAAAAGTACACGCAAAATAACACGGGGCGGCCGACGCTTCTACCTCGGCCGTCGACCATCACCCCAACCGGTCCCCCTCATGGATTTTGCAAGGATAAAACGTTACGTTTCAAAAAAAGAAACTTGCATGCAAAATCGACCATCATGGGCGGCCGATCGGCCGACGGCGACGCCGAGCGGCCGTCGACCTGCTTTTCGTTTTTCTTTCCGTCTCATTTTCTGTTTCTAAAAACATCTTCGGTATGGGTTGCCCTATAGAGCGGCAAATTGACTTAGACAAAATGTTGTCCAATTTTTGTCGAAAATAAAACTCAAGAAATACTCCGAAAATATAGTAAAAACATTTTAAACCGATCGGAAGTATTAGGACAACATTTAGAAACATCGTTTGAGAGTGAAAACCCAATAACGTAAAATCATTAAAAGCGTTGTCCAATTTAGACGAAAATAAACTTTGAGAAAATACTCCGGAAAATATTAAAATCATTTTAAATCATTTAGGAGTATTTGGACAACCCTTTAAAAACATTGTTTTGGTGATAAAATAAAATCATCAAAATTAAGATAAAAACATGTATCAAACAATCTCCCCTTTTTGATGATTACAAACCAAAACAATTTTATCCCAAACTAAGAGAGCAATTTTAGAAATGATTTTCCGGTAAAAACATTTGACCGTTTGGAAGCAACCAAAATTTCCAAAAATATTAAAGCAACCAAGTAGGGAGTAAATATTTTCAAAAATAAGCTCAAGCTCCCCTATCCACAAGCACATCAAGAATAATGTAAAAGCAATTATCCATAAGCTAAAAACTTAAGCTTTTACAATTTGCTTAGGAGCTTATAAGCTCCCCTCTGTCACAAAACAACATTAAACAATAATATAGGTCCATCAAGCAACAAATGGACTAACAATAAATCACAACTTATGGCTTTTATGAGCCATAGCTTATAGCTTTTATGACAAGCTTTAATTAGCTTCTTTGAGCTAACGAGCCAATTTCTGTTTCTCCCCCTTTGGAATCATCAAAAGAATGTTAGTATGATAGAAACATCATAGAAGTATATCAAAGTGCACCAAAGAAATGGTTTATCAACCATTGAGCAATTTAGGCTTAAAAACCAAGGAAAATGGGAGAAATGTATCATGAAAAGTTCATACGCTCGTTTTGTTTCTCAAAACATGATCTCAATGAGTATTGGGGACTTTTTGAAGCGAGAGAATCATGTAGAAGTTGAAATTTTCATTGCGACATTTTAACAAACACCTTGTGTGTGTGAAAAATAGAAGAGGTTGTATATAACCTTTGTAAATGGTTCAAGCCAAAAAAATTTCATATCATTAATCAACCTCATTTCAAAGCTCAATCATATGCACCATATGCAATAAATTGTTCATCAATAAAGAAGCTCAAAGTAGATTCTCAAGGGTTCAACCCAATTGAGATAAGCTAAGAATGATCAAGGCATTACAAATGCCAAAAATTAGAGCAACCATCAAGTAATAAGTCATGCTTTCAACAATACATGTATCAAAAGTCCCAACATATTCAACTAAGCATAATAAAGCAATAAAAGAAGCACTTTTACCATCAAGTACTTCATACCAATGATCAAACAATGCTTTAGAGTATTTTTACCATCAAATACTCCATCAAAAATCATGATCATCCACAAGTCATTATCAACTTGCAATATTAACCCTTTTAAGAAAAACAAGCAAATATCATTAGTACAAATGAGTTTTACAAAAATTCATCAAAATACAAAACATCATTAATGAAAATGCTAGAAAGTAAAGGGGTGGGGTAACATCATTCCTCATCCGGGAGAAGCAAGATCCGGAATAAAGTCCTTGATGAATTTCTTTAACTTGCCGATAGACTTTTTGCATTTTAGAGGTCTTTTGCTCCAAAGCCTCATACCTCGTCTCATGAAAAGCCCTCATCTCATCAAATTCGGCTTGAGTATACCTCCTAGGTGGTTGAGCACCGGTATTACCCTCCGGATTGCTCGGTTCGCCTTCTTCCACCAATCTTGCGGCCCCGGCGTCATCAAAGATGTCATTAGGATCGGGAGACTCTTGACCTCTTCCTCTTGCCATTTTGGTTGGTCGGATGTCCATATTCTTGCGCATCGTGACTATTTGGGAGATATTGTCAATGTCGAAGTCATTTTGAAAAACTTCCGAGTTAAACTCCGACAAGGGAGTCCCGATTGAATAAGAAGTTTACAAATCCAATTTCCCATAACCAACTTCTTATTACCTTGAGTAATGGACTCGATTAGACATTGAATGAGTATGGCACCAAAGTTAAGTGGTTCCTCCTAGCAATCTTATAAGTCAAAAGTAATCCATATTGCTAGGCATCTTTCCCGACTTACCACAAATGCAATATGCGACAATGACCGATAAAATGCGATGCTCAAGTGTCATTGCCAACAAAGAATACTTAGGCCATACTCCCAAATACGTCTTGACTTCTTTCATTGATACCCCCAACATTTCATCATTCCAAGTCCCGCAAGAGAAATAATCCCAACCACCTTCTCTAACATGTAAAAGCGGCAAATATCATTGGGAGTCCATCTAAAATGACGACCCTTTATAAGTGAATTAACGGCAATCGGCTTTCTATCATTATCAAATTGCACCCACATATTAGCATAAAAATGTTGGATAATATCATCATCATACAACACATAAGCATGCTCCCATAAATACATCCAACCTTGCTCCTCAAAAAAACCTCTAATCGTAGGATACTCATTCGCAAAAGAACTAAAACGACACATTTTAGTCCTCGCAATAGATTTACCTTTCATCCCGTATCCTCATAGTACCATTCCGCATACTTATTGATGAAATTAATAGCATTGCGGGAATTAGGAGCTTGAGTAACAAAAGATTTTTACCTTTCGCCCAACGGCAATTTTCGAGCGAAATTGTTCCGCGGAGCTCGGTGATTTGGGCCCGAGAGAGAATGGGATTTTGAACATCATCACCTTCTTGAGCCACGTTTCTTTGAGCGGCTCGAATATCCCTTTGTTCGGCTTCTTCTTGCCGATTTCTTGACGAACCCTCTCCGTCCCTTCTACGCTTGGAGATGGGATTTCGGCCACCGTGGAATTCTTTGGAGGTGCCATATGTGAAAGATTCTTGAGAAAATAAGAAGATTAGCAACAAGAATCGTGAAAAATGATGAAGAATTGAAGATTGTAGGAGAAAGGGGATGTTAGCGCGCAGCAAGGGTTTGGGGATTTTTTGTGTGTTCTGTTTTGAAACGAAGACAGAAAGTTATAACCTGAAAAATTGGCCTGGGCGACCGGTCGAGGTAGGGCGCGACCGGTCGAGGTGCAGGGCGACCGGTCGCCCCAGCTGTGACCGTCCCAGGTGATTTTTCTTTCTCCCAGAGTTTTCCAAAATTCGATTTTCCACCCCAAAAGTTTTTAAAACTTTGCAAAAATATAAGTTTGGACTATATCCAACAAATATGGGTTTTGGGAAAAACATATAAATGATAAAATCGAGACTAAACACGTAGTGCCTTTTAAGAGAAAATATTTGCAAGATCAATTAGGGGCACTAAAGGGGTCAAAATGAAATATCTTGAAAGATATGTGCATAAGCATAAAATCGAGTTTATAAGAGTAAGAATAACACAAGTAAACGTACCTCGATAATTTATGCCTTTCTTGACAAATAATGACATAAATGGCCATTTGTGAAAATATGTAAATCATACACAATTCTTAAAACATATCTAGCACAAATTTTAATGATAAAAGTGTAGGCTAAGAGATATCACATGTAAGCTCATGCCATAAAAATCCATAAAGGATGATAACACACTATAGTCAAAAAAATGCACAAGAGTTTTAAAAAGATCATATAAGGTCTTCTTTTTAAAAAATTTTAAAAGCACAAGTATATATTGAAGACCTTAATTAAAAAATAAATATTTGAAAACTCATTTTGCAATTAAGACACAAATAAGAGCATGCATAATAACAAAATAAAATGCATATTTAAATAGGGAGATACGAGTTACCAATTACGCCATTTCCATGGGTTGTGTCTTTCCCATTGTTGATGATGATATCTTCCCATTTGGAAGTCACTTTGTTGATGATGACTTCCTTGATTACTCCATTTCCAAGGTTTGTTACCTTCCCATGGTTGATGGTTTCTTCTTCTTTGAAAATCATCTTGTTGATGATGTCTTTGCCATTTCCAAGGATTGTGTTCTTCCCATTTTTGATTATACGCTCTTCTTGGAAATTTGCTTTGTTGAGAGTAGTTCCTTCTTTGATCAAATGAAACGTTCATTTGATGTTTTCTTGGTGGCATGAATTTTCTCCGATTTTTGTTTTGCGGGTACCTAATAACACATTATTTTGTGGTACCCTCATGTGTTTGGGTCCTTTAAGATTAGCTTTGAGACTTTTAGGTCTCCAACAATATTTAGAGCTATTTCTAGCCCGACAAGAATAAGCCGTATGGCCCTTTTTACCGCAATAAAAGCATGTAATAATTCTAGGAGCATAATGACCAATATGCATAGTGACTTGATCCTTTTTCATATGATTAACAATTTTAGGCTTATGATCAAGTTCTTTATCACAATTATTAATATCAACAATATTGGACATTTCATTGGTACTCAAGTTGGATTTTAATAAATCCTTTTTCATGCAATCAATATTCTCAACAAGAGTACTATTTTCTTTTTCAAGGTTTCTAACCTTGTCAAGTGTGGTGGTGTGAGCACATGATAGTGATTCATAGGAAGTAAATAAACTATCCTTATCATTTTTCAAAACAATGAATTCCTTTTTCAAATTTTTGTATTTAACAAGTAAGTTTTGGAATTCATCTTGTAGTTCATCAAAATCATTTTGCAAATCACTATAATCATTTTGAATAACAATATCATAAGAAGTAGAGGTTTAAGACATACCTCATTTTCTTCATTGATGCCCATAAAACAATATTCAACTTCTTCATAATTGGAAGTTGTAGGAGGCTTATTCCTTAAATTTGAGCTTGTATGATCTTGAGAAGTAGATGCTTTTGTTTGACTCCTTTCATTTGCAAATACTCCATAGATGGCTTCTAATTTTTGCCATACTCCATGTGCCGACTTTATTCCTACAATATGTTCATATTCTAAATTAGTAAATGAACAATATAAAATATTTAAAGCCTTACCGTTTAAGGAGATGATTTTCTTTTCTTCATCATTGAGCTTTTTGAAGCCTTTTGAGGTGTATAGTGTATCTTTCGTCGGAATGGATTCTCCATTAATGACGGTGTTCCAAATGTCGAACCCGCAACCTTGTAGATAGCATTCCATTCTTTCTTTCCAAAAATTAAAATTCTTGGAATCAAATAGTGGTGGCTTGGTGGTGGAAGTGCGGATAGATGATCTTCGTTCGTAGCGTTGATCGTTTCTCTTCACTCGCGATGTGAAACGAGCTTGCCAAAGAGTTTGGTTCGATACCACTTGTAAGTCAGCGGCTACGATAATCTAGAGGGGTGAATAGATTATCTCCATCTTTTCAATTTCGCCCTCTTTTAACAATCGAATGCTCAAACAAAATAATGAAGGTGCGGAATGTAAACAACACACGTCGATTTAAAGAGGTTCAACCCACCTAGGGCCTAATCCTCTACCACCCCATCCGGGATGGATTTCGAAAAGAAAAAGAATTTTATTAATTACCAAAATTAATACAAATTCAACTTACAACACCTTGAAGAGCACCACACTCTTCTTCAACACCACCTTTGAGATTACCACAATCTCTTCTTGAAGATTACCACAATCTCCAACGGCACCTTGTGAAGATTACCACAATCTTCAACCTTGAAGAATACCAAATTCTTCAACACCTCAACAAGAAGATTACCACAATCTTCTTACACCTAACACCTAGATCACCCAAGTGTGTTCTTACCACAAGAACACTCACAAGGATATCTTGTGTTTGAATGACGACCACAAATTCAAGATTACAACTCGATAATTGATAATACAATAGAGTGCAAGTGTAATCAAGAATAGCCTAGACCTCAAAGATGTGAAAGTGATAAGCTAGGCAATTTTACAACAAGAATAATGACAATGAAAGACCAAGTGTTTGCTTGAAGTGTATCTTGTTGTGTTGTATCTCAATTGTTATGTTGGTTGCTCCAAAACTTCCTCTATTTATAGGAGATGATTGATCAAGCATAGGCTCCTCTTGGGGATTGAAAATCTACAGAAAAAATACAATTAAAATCAAGAATATAGCTGTTAGAAATCAATCCCACAATTTAAGGAAAGTTTGTCTCACAAAACGGTCGAAAATTTGCTTTGTCAAAACATAGGCGACCGGTCGCACGAAATAGACGTTGGAAAAAGTACACAAGCAAAATAACACGGGCGACGGTCGACGTCTACCTCGACCGGTCGACCATCACCCCAAACCGTCCCCCTCATGGATTTTGCAAGGATAAAACGTTACTGTTTCAAAAAAACGAAACTTGCAGTGCACGGCCGACCATCTGGCGGCCGACGGCCGACCCATCGACGCCGAGCGGCCGTCGACTGCTCGTTTTTTTCTTTCCGTCTCATTTTCTGTTTCTAAAAACATCTTCGTATGGGTTGCCCTATAGGGCGACCGGTCGACCACGAAAATGTTGTCCAATTTTTGTCGAAAATAAAACTCAAGAAATACTCCAAAATATAGTAAAAACATTTTAAACCGATCGGAAGTATTAGGACAACATTTAGAAACATCGTTTGAGAGTGAAAACCCAATAACGTAAAATCATTAAAAGCGTTGTCCAATTTAGACGAAAATAAACTTTGAGAAAATACTCCTAAAATATTAAAATCATTTTAAATCATTTAGGAGTATTTGGACAACCCTTTAAAAACATTGTTTTGGTGATAAAATAAAATCATCAAAATTAAGATAAAAACATGTATCAAACAAGTAGGTACCCCAAAAATTTCTTTGAGCTGGGCGATAGAGATGCGCCTTATCTCGTTACCTAGCCGAAATTGGATCTCAATGGGCTCGGAGTTCCCTGCCCTTTGGTATATTTCAAGCGTGCTAAGGAACTCAAGCGCTAGCCTCTTATAAGTCGGCCACCGCCCTTGCATGAACGCGGTCTACCCAACCCGTTCAAATAACTGCCAAACGTCGTGGTGTATCCCAAGAGCTCGGGTACACTCGTCGTCAGCATATCTCGTAGTTGTAAATGAGCTAGTGACCAACCACTCCATCTCTCCAGGTCATCAGCCTCAGTCAGAAGAAGCCCATAAGCTTCGGGGCTGTCTGGGTGTGGCTCCCGTCGTGCGGCTGCGCCTCCCCTCGGGCGTCTACCCCGGCCTTGTTGGTTCCTTCGGTCAGCTATTAGCTCAAGTCTGTACCTAGCAAAACAAATGTGAGATTCTGAACATGCCAAGTATAACAAGAACATGATGAATTCAATACAATTAAATCAAATAAGGTATAATGTCTCCTCCCTACAATTTAATCACAATTAAGCTCTCGCACCTACCCAACAATGTAATTGCAGAGAATCATAGTCACTAACACCCTAAATAATCAAGCTCATGCATAATTCATCTTTATATCAACCACATATACTCAATTCATCTACCCCACAAAGTGTTTGATAAAATACCCCATAGAATAATTCAAGCTAAAACATGGTGGAATTCATCAAAACTAGCACCACATATATCCCTAAGCCATAATCTACAAGAAATTTGAAGAAAACTTGAAATACTTACCAGAATTCTCGTAAATTAGGAAAGGGGCGAAGTAGGAACCCTAGGTGCTCTTTTCAAACAAAATCTCTCTCTAAATCAAGTTTGAGACCCCAATTCGTGTGTGAGTAGTGTGGGTAATGAATTTGCAGTGAAATTTCAAGTGTAATCTTCGAAAATTTTGAGAGGTAGAGGAGCTCTTATGTGCCCGTGTGTGAGAGGTGTTTGAAAGTGAGAAAGAAATGAACTCTGCGCGACCTTATTGTTGTCTCTGCCGACAGACGCACGGGCCATGCGCCTAGCGCACGGGCTGCCCGTGCGGGGTGTTGAAGGCCCAGTTAGAAATCCTGTAACACGCACGGGCCGTGCGCATGGCGCACGCCCTGCCCGTGCGGGGTGCTGTGAGTTCGACCCAATTCCTTAAGCACGCACGGGCCGTGCGCATGGCGCACGCCCTGCTCGTGCGGGATGCCGCACCAAACTTCGAAATTTTTCCATTTTTTTAAGGAAAGCAAAAAATCCTAACTTATAAAAGCATTAAAAAAATCCTAACTTAGCAAAGGGAAAAAAACATGGGAAGAAATAAAACAGCAAATCGTTGGGTTGCCTCCCAACAAGCGGTAAGTTTAACGTCTATAGCTTGACGCCTGTATACTCGATCACGGTTCCAGCAAAGTGAGGTGTTACACCTCTTTATGCCTTTCTCCTTGCCATTCCAACTCGCATAAATTCGACCCTCCTTTGAATGCCTCTAGCGTAGAAGTCACACGTCGGTCAAAGGCCATATTCTTCTCATTTGCATCGTGCGAGCGGCAGTAAATGCGTGCTTCTGAGCTGCTATCCCTCTTCGTATGCTTCGCTTTCTCACATTTCAGTACTTCCTGCACATGATCTAAAGCACACACACAATCACTCAGATTAAATGTATTAGCACATGAATTAACGACTGATAATGATTTACAGTTCTCTATTTTATCATGAGTTTTCCCAGCCTTATAGATGGAAAACAACACTTGCTCATCATTAACTCGTAATGTGAGCTCTCCTTTTTGCACATCTATCAAGGCTCATGCAGTGACTAGGAATAGACGCCCAAGTATCAGAGGGACGTCTCGATCTTCCTCCATGTCAAGCACCAAGAAGTCCACGGGGAATATAAATTTGTCTACCTTCACGAGCACATCCTCCACGATTCCCTTAGGATATGTGAGTGATCTATCCGCAAGCTGCAAGGTGACCGTGGACGGCTGCACCTCTCCTAATCCAAGTTTCTTGAAAATGGACAAGGGCATTAAGTTAATACTTTCTCCTAGATCACAAAGCGCTTTATTAAGGAAACACCACCAATAGCACAAGGGATAGTGAAACTCCCCGGATCTTTGAGCTTCTGTGGTAATTTCCTCTGAATGATTGCATCACTCCTCGATCAAGTTGATCTCGAATCTCACAACTTTTTCTTCTTGGACATCACTTCTTCAAAAACTTCGCATAATTGGGCATCTGCTCTAATGCGTCTGCAAAAGGTATGTTAATGTGCAGTTTCTTAAATATATCTAAGAATTTTGCAAATTGTGAATCTAACTTTTTCTTTTGAAATCTGGGGAAAAGGAAGGGAGTAGTAAGTTTAGAAAAATCAGGGTTAGAAAAAGATTTAAGCTTCTCAGCCTGTTTTTGTTCAGCAATACGACCCTCGACTCCTTCCTCGGCCTCAACATCGCCCTTTGCTTCCGTTTCCTCTTCTCCTGGACTAACAACTACTGACTCTGTAGGGCGCACGACCAGACCGTGCGGTGGCGCACGGGCCGTGCGTCTCGTGTTCTGTTCCTAGAATCTTTCGGTACCATGGACGACCTAGTCGTGCTCCGGCGCACGGGTCATGCGTCCTTCAGTTGTTTTGTTACTTCCCAGAATTTTCGGCCCCTCGTACTCCATGCCACTCCTCAGACGAATGGCGTTACACTATTCCGTCGGATTGACTTCCGTGTTACTCGAAAACTGGCCCTTTTGATGTTGTCCACCAATGATCGTCGCTAACTGGCCAATCTGAGTTTCCAGATTTTTCATTCTTGAACCCACAGTGTTGGCCAACTCCGTGACAAGTGCCTCGATCTTGTCTATCTTAGCCTCATCTTTATTTAATTGTTTCCTCGTTTCACTCATGAACGAGATGAGAATGTCCTCCAAAGATGGCTTCGCCTCCGTATTAATGACACCATTTGTCACATTAAACCCCGGTGGTGGTTGCATCACATTCTTCGTGTTTGTGTAGGAGAAATTTTCATGGTTCCTCAAACCCGGGTGGTAATGAGTTGGAGTCTGATTGTTCCGATAATTGTTGAAATTCCGGTTATTAACATAATTTGCTTCCTCCATGGGATCTAGAGGAACTCCCCCATTACTTGCACCTGTGTTTCCTTCAGTCCCCTTCGTCAATACACTCAACTGATTTGTAATGCAGTCATCTGAGCCGTCAATGCCTTGATTGGGTCCGAATCAGAGACTTCGGCTACCCTTTTCACATTAGTTCTCTCGGAGGGCCACTGATAGCTATTCATTGCCATCTCTTCAAGCAAGTTGAATGCATCCTCTGGGAATCTTGCGAGTAAAGCGCCTCCTGCTGCGGCATCTACAAACGACCTAGTCTGTCCCATCAACCCGTTGTAAAAGAAGCAGAGCTACTGATCCTCTAGAAATCCGTGTTGCGGGCACCTCCTCAATAAGTCCCGAAATCTCTTCCAGGCCTCATATAATGGCTCAGCATCAAACTGTCTGAACTGCGTGATCTCATCTTGAGCTGTAGTGTCTTACTTGGTGGGAAGTATTTAAACAGAAATTTCTGACTCAGCTCGTCCCAAGTACTCACACTCCCCTGAGTTAGTGTGCCTAGCCAGTTTCTAGCCTTATCCCTTAAAGAGAAAGGGAATAGGCGCAAACATATAGCATCATCGACCCCATTCATCTTGATTATGTTGCAAATCTACATGAAGTTCGCAAGATGAGAATTGGGATCCTCGACGGAAACCCCCAAACCGATTCTACTTGTACCATCGAGATCGGTCTTTTTTCAAAATTATTCGCATTAATTGGGACATTGGCAATTCCACCATAGTTGCAATTTGTCTGTGGGTGAAAGTAATCGCGAATCGCTTGCTGCTGGACTGCCGGAACCTCTGGTACTGGTAACTCATTGTTGACCCTGTTGGCCCTGTTGTTACCTCCGTTGTTGACTCCTTTATCGTCTCCGTTGTTATCTTATACGTCCGCCATAGCCTGTTCTTGCTGTCTTTTTGCCTGTTTAGTAGCCGCACTAATTCGCCTAGCAAAAGCCTCAACCTTCGGTATGAACGATGCTAATTGTCCTTACTTTGAGCAAGTGTTCATGCACTACCTAAACCAACTAGAGAAAACAAGTCAAACCTAGTAGGAGTAAAATTAAACAACAAATAAAAAGAAAGAAAAATGTCTAAATTAAAAATAATCCTATTTATCGCAATATTAGTACTAAAAATTTAATTAGTCCCCGGCAACGGTGCCAAAAACTTGTTTGCCTTATTTTTAGCTTCACCGCAAGTGTACGATTCAGTTTATAGAATAGGGTTAGCAAGGTCGAATCCATAGGGACTAATAAATTATTATACTAAGTACTGGGATTGTAATAGCCTTATTTTTATCCAGACGATCGAAATTGAGTGAATTGGTTTTGTAAAACTAAGACAAGAATTTATCCTAAAAAGACAAAGTAAAGCGATTGAAAGATCAAGGAGATGAATGGATTCCTGGGTTATGGTTTCAGTTAATATCCATTTTTATTATTAGATTAATCACAACCAAATGTATTATTATTCTTCCCTATAAGACAACCACAAAAGTATTTTACCCTCTCTGTCGAGATGTATGTAAAGACGTTGATTGGGATATCTATGTTAGCATCGCTACTCAACATGAGATATCCAACTCCCAAAAGCACAAAATATTAAATATCCTCACAAATATTCACAGACTTCTCAATCTTGCAAATATTCATGTCAATTACTCACAGATCTAATATTGAAACTCTTCTCTCGAATTATGATTCAATACATCAAAGCAAGTTAAACCAAACACGTTTTGATAAAACAAGAATTAAAACAAAGTACTCGAATAGGGTTGGAAAATAATAACTTCAATTGCAATTAATCATCCAATAAAAGTGTCCATTAACCTAATCCCAACCCAGAATCACAAGATGTTTAGCCAGGACATAGAAAATTAATAATCCATAGACAAATTATTCAAGTTCATATCTAACTAATCAAAAGTAAATGATACGATGGAATGAGTAAACTCAGGATGTTGACGATCTCTCGATCTATCTTCAATCCTCAAGCGTGTGGTTGCGACCTCGATCAATCTCTTCAATCCTTCGGTAGAAGGTTGCTCATTTCTCCGTGTTCTAGGGCAAAAGTCAGTCTCCATTTGTTTGTGGCCGCCTCCGCTCTATTTGTACTTCGTTTGGGTCAAAACCTAGTTGAGCATCTGTCAAACTCTGTTTTCCCGCACAGCGCACGGGCCGTGCGCCTAGCGCACGCCCAACCCATGCTGGGTACCGTAGGAACTTTTCTTTTCGTTGAAGGGCGCACGGGGGCTGAGTCTCAATTCTGGGTGGCCCACGGGTCGTGCTATGGACGCATGCCCTGCCCGTGCGCACCTGCTGGAGCTGATAGATGCTCGTTTCATTCCGTTTCTCGCCCGATTCGTCTGACTTCTTCTCGATTCAACTCCAAACACCGTATGTTACTTCAAGTAGTGGTGGTCCTTTACCACAATGCTCCGAATTGTCACCCAAAATGCTACAAATATCAATAAATTCGTACAAAACAAGCAAAGCGTAATACCTTTTCCAAAAAACAGAAATAAAGCCCTTTTCACTTAAGTAATGCATGCACAACAACTAATTCTAACTACAATTAAGCCCAAAATACATGCAAAACACATACCAATCATTTATTGATTAAAATATTTTTCTAGATTTTAATTGGGATTGTTGGAAGTCAAATTGTAGTAGTTTCATTCTTACTAGAAATCTAGTATATCAGTTTACCTAATAATTATTATTTCTTATTTAAATTTGAGATTTAGAAAAATGAGAGATTACTCGTAGATTTTATCCTCTCTTCTCCCACACCCCACCCCCACCCACCCCGCACCTCTTCTCTCCAATATCCCGCGTTTTTTTTTCTTCATCATCTCAAATCCCTCCTTTCCTATTCAAAATAAAAATAAGATGAATAATGGAAAGAAAGAGAAGAACCAAAATGAGTCACTCTTCATCCCTCCTAAGTGTCTTCAAATAATTAGAGCAAGTTTGAAAGATTTGAAGGTAAGGATGTTAGGGTTTCTTATATGTATTTTGTTGCTAGGGTTTCTAGTCAATTATTCATGGTATGACTTCAAAAAGATATTTTAAATTCAATTGATATGATTTGAGTATAAATAATGAATATGTATTGCATTTTTCGTATCGAGCGGGACCCACCATAGTACGTGTGGTTCGCGCGAGGACTAACCAAGTAGAAGTAGGTGGGTATGTGACGACCAAGGTCGATAAGGCGGGAGCGATCGTCGGTGCAAAAGAGGCACGAAAAAAGAAGCGACTCTTAGCAGGTTTCTAAGTAGAGGTAAACATGATTGATCTTGATCCCACACCGAAAAAGAGGAGAATTCTAAGGTTGTAGATTGTACAGTCAATAAGTATTTAAAAGATTTGATAGATACTACTTATACCAACAAGATTCATCTTCTTTTTTGGTGTTAATCACATAAAAATTTAATAGTTAAGTGTGCTTAACTTGGAGAAAGTATATGATGGGTGATCTTGGAAGCTGTTCCAAGAGAGCATGTGAGTGAGAACAAAGTGCATTGGAATATTGACCCGTATTAGTTTGTGGGGAAAGTTGTCGGTCCTGAAGGGAGGCCAATACATACAAATTTCTTTGTGGCAAAATAGGCATAGCTATATGTCTAAAAATATAACATTGTTGTAATAAGTAGTGATATAATGTTAAAGTTCCACTAGCGTATATGTGCAAGCTTTCTTAAAATAAGTACCATTATAATATTAAGTAAATTGAAAAAATCATTGTGAATGCTGAAAATAAATGTATATCTAGTATGCAATTCTCTAGTCGATTAATCTAAACGTATCATCCTTAGATTTGCTAATGATGCTTTTTTATTTTTTATTTTTTTATCTTGTTTAGATTATAAAAGATTATAAAAGATTATATAAATATGAAAAGAGAGAGAGAGATCGAATTGTTCACAACATCGAACAACTAGAGAAATGAAATGATGAACACAAAGTCGTGCAGCTGTCAAAAGCGGGGCCTCGTTAAAACTTAAAACCCAATCATAAAACCTGGAAGGAAAAACCCTTTAAATGGGAAAAAGAGTACCCCGAAAATGGAAACTGGTCAATTAAACGAAAATGTTAAAGTCAACATATATGTGTATATAGTCCTTAGTAAGCAAGTCAATAATAAAATTAGGAACTACAGTCAACCAAGTATATAAAAGACCTTGTGCTTTGATAATGTATCCGCCACCTTATTTCTTTCTCTAAAATTAAATATGAGAAACTCTAAAACCCTTCTGAAATATTTATTTGATTATACCAAATTTATTATTCTAAGTTTTTATTTTTTATCCAAGGTGTTAATTACTTTATTATTTGCTCGTCATACATATTCTAACGATACTGAAGACATTTTTACAATGAAGTCTGCTTATCAATTGGCTATACCTCTTTGCTTAATTTCGAAATGGTACAAAATCCATCTAAAAAAAGAAACTCGTACAAAATCGTCCTTCACATAGCTCATACATTCCTTGGTGGGACAAATTAACAATGGAATATCATAGTTTTACCTAAGATCAAACACACTTTCCTTGGCGAACACGTTTGGATTCGCTACCCACGCGGAATAATCTTGGATCGAGAAAATTTCAAGTTAATCATATTTTCATATATGCCCTTTAATTTATGTGGAGATGATAGGGAATCCCTCAATCATCTAATGCCGGAATGCATTACCAGGGCCGGACCTCAATTATCTAATTGTTATGTATACAGTTATGACATCATACTATATATGTGACCTCTACCGTACCAAGGCATTATCTTTTGCCTTATATAAATTTGTTTCGAAATTTTTTATGGTTAGTCTCCTGTCAGATGGTCTAACGGATCTAATTTGTTAGACGGATCCAAATATCCGATCCGTCAGACCACCAATAGCCCGCACAAGTACCAATACCACATCCGATGGCCGCTGCTAATACATTTTAGGAGAGTTGCTAATGCATTTTAGGAGGACTACGAATACTTTTCGGAGGAAAAACTAATATTTTTAGGGGTGCTACCAAATATTTTTCAGGATGACTACCGATATTTTTTGGGGGAAGAACTAATACTTTTATGGGGAACTACTAATACTTTTTAGGAGGAAAACTATTACTTTTCAAGATGAATACTAAAATACATTTAATCGTAAAACATAATACTTTTAAATAAGACTACTAATACGTTTTAGTAGGAATACTAATACTCTTGATGGAAAAAAATAAATATTTTTCAAGAGAATTCTTGAAAAAAACTGCTCAAGCATATTACTAATATTTCATCGTTACTACTAATACTTTTTAAGGGACTATTAATACTTTTCGGAGAAAATGTTAATTATATTTAGGAGAACTACTAAAATACTCTCCAGGGAACCACAAATATTTTTTTGAGGAACTACTAATACTTTTCGGATGCACTGTCCCGAGAATATTATAAATATGCTATCGGTGTATAAAATTACGAAAAAATGGTCAGGTTGGGTTGGATCCGTCTAATGAAAAAGACTCGTTAGACGGTCTGACAGGAGTTTTTGGGAAATTTTTATAGTGTTTCAAAAAAAATTATAGTGTTTCAAGTTATATACATATTTATGCATTAAAGTCTTGTAAGGTATTTCATCTTATATTTCAATTCATCAAGTGTCATATATATAGTATGATGTCGTAATTCCAAATAAAATATTGTAGGAAATTACACAATTTGGTTCAGTCCTAATTCCTAAAGGGGAAATTACACAAAATACCCTCATTTTGGACCGTATCCCAATAATGCCAACATATCCCATTTCTACCTTTTTCATTACTTTCTTTACGCTCTTATTTTTTACTTTTCCCCGAAAATACGCTATTCGCCTTTTGGTGTCCAATCTTTCATTTTCTCTCTCTGTCTCTTCATCTCGTAAATCGATCGTCCCGAATCTCGCCTGTATGTCCTCCATTTTTGTTGTGCTTGGTGTGTGATCCTTGTAACTTCTTTGTTAACTTACCCGTAATACTCTCAAGAATCCATCTGTGGAAACTACTACGTTTGAAACCGTTCTTTTTGTGTCATTTTAGTTTCGTATTTATACCAGTGCCCCATAGGAGTCTGTAGTGCTTTGGTTGGTCGTGGGTTCGGGATTGCTTTGGGTGAGAAACGAGCTAGATCTTCCGATGGGTTGCTTGAAAGGGCGACGCGCAGCTGTGTGAGCTTTTGTTGACCCTATGGGACTCGGACGAGCATGACAAGGTGTGTTTCTTGCAAAGGTGAATTATTGGCGCGACGAGATAGTTTTGAGCAACGAAGCAAGGCTGACAAAAGCAACATGGGCTCCTACCTAAACCCTCGTGCCTTGTGGGGCATGCTTGGTCGTGCTTGCTTTGTTGTTTGTTGTCCGTGATGCTTAAATGTGTCATTGGGTGGCGGGCCATGGCTTGCTTGTGCGATTATGTATACGTATGGTGCGTGAGTGGCGATTGACTTGTATGGGCATGTCGGATCCCCGCCGGGCAAAGAACGACGTGTCATGTTTGCCTATCGCTTGTTAGTCCAAGCATCTTTATGTCTTGGGCGATATCGGTTTCTGTGTTTTATACCTATCGTGAAGGCATTGTTCGGTCCCAACATCCCATTTTCACCTTGTGATGTGCCCTACCCTATGTTGTAGGGTGAACCTCGAAGCACCCGCCGTGTTCCACGTCTCATGCGTGCGTATGCATACTTGGGTTGTTGGTCCATGGTGACGTGCTCGATCTCTCGGATATGGAAAACCTTGCAGGTATGAGTCACTCGGCCTCTATTTGCCCTTAATCAAGTGTTCTACGCTTTGTGCGAATGACGGTCGTGCACCTTTTGGACGAGTCCTAGTGGCTTGGCTTATACGGTGCCAACGTCGATGAGGAATTAATGCTACCTGGTTGATTCTGCCAGTAGTCATATGCTTGTATCAAAGATTAAGCCATGCATGTGTAAGTATGAACTAATTCATACTCTTAAACTGCGAATGGCTCATTAAATCAGTTATAGTTTGTTTGATGGTACTTGCTACTCGGATAACCATAGTAATTCTAGAGCTAATACGTGCAACAAACCCCGACTTCTGGAAGGGATGCATTTATTAGATAAAATTAATGTCAACACGGGCTCTGCTCGTTGCTGCGATGATTCATGATAACTCGACGGATTGCATGGCCCTCGTGCCGGCGATGCATTATTCAAATTTTTGCCCTATCAACTTTCGATGGTAGGATAGTAGCCTACTATGGTGGTGACAGGTGACGGAGAATTAGGGTTCGATTCCGGAGAAGGAGCTTGAGAAATGGTTACCACATCCAAGAAAGGCAGCAGACGTGCAAATTACCCAATCCTGACATGGGAATGTAGTGAAAATAAATAACAATACCGGGCTCTACGAGTCTGGTAGGTAGAATTAGTACAATTTAAATCCATTAACGAGGATCCATTGAAGGGAAAGTCTGGTGCCAGCAGCTGCGGTAATTCCATCTCCAATAGCGGATATTTAAGTTGTTGCAGTTAAAAAGCTCGTAGTTAGACTTTGGGTTGGGTCGGCCGGTCCGCTTTTGGTGTGCACAAATCGTTTCGTCCCTTCTCACGGCGATGCACTCCACAGTCTTAATCGTCCTGGTCGGTCGTGCCTCTGGCGCTGTTACTTTGAAGAAATTAGAGTGCTCAAAGCAAGCCTACGCTCTGGATATGCATGGGATAACATTATAGGATTTTGGTCCTATTACGTTGGCCTTCGGGATCGGAGTAATGATTAACAGGGACAGTTGGGGGCATTCGTATTTCATAGTCAGAGGTGAAATCTTGGATTTATGAAAGACGAACAACTGTGAAAGTATTTGCCAAGGATGTTTTCATTAATCAAGAACGAAAGTTGGGGGCTCGAAGATGATCAGATATCATCCTAGTCTCAGCCATAAATGATGCCAACCAGGGATCGGCGGATGTTGCTTTTAGGGCTCCGCCGGCACCTTATGAGAAATCAAAGTCTTTGGGTTCCGGGGGGTATGGTCGCAAGGCTAAAACTTAAAGAAATTGACGGAAGGGCACCACCAGTAGTTGAGCCTGCAACTTAATTTGACTCAGCACGGAAAAACTTACCAGGTCCAGACATAGTAAGGATTGATAGAATGAGAACTCTTTCTACTGATAAAATGTAAAAATTTCATTAAACGGTAAGTACAAGAAAACGGGGCATAGCCCTACAAATTGAAACAAAAGGAATAAAGGTTTTGGACATAACCCCAAAAACACTCTATACGGTTAGAGGAGTCAACATAATAACAAATACATCAGGACAAAGTTCAACTAAACAATTACAACTCGGCCAAGGTATACCTTGCAAAAATAAAACGCATCAAGTCATAAAGCGATTGCGATAAACTTCAAGGATGAAACAACAAAAAAGGAAAAAAAGAAAAGAAAATGAAAGATAAAATAAATAATATATATAGTAAAACAGTATATATATATATATACTATTTATAATATATAAATATATTTAGTATACTATATTAAATATATATATATATTATTATTAATATTATATATATATATATTTAATTTATTATTATTGTTTTTGTTTATAAATATATATATATAGTAAAGATAATTCCCATCGACATCGCAATATAATCATAGGGATGCATGGCCCAAGCTCAATCTGAATCGGTGAATCCCTTGATCCAAAATACCACAGAGACGGGTTAATATCCATGCAAGCCCAAATGATAAGGTCCATCAACCATAGGAAAATAAGGACCAATAGTGACGGGGGGTTGCAATATGCATAAAAGTAGAGCCTTAAATGCAATTGCATCCAACGGACCTCATATTCGTGTTTTTAAAAAATAAATTGATTTTCCTTGGGAACAACCAACACTCCAAAGAGCGAACCATGCATGTGACCCTCATAAAAAAGGGCAGTCAAAGCCAAAAGTCGAGCCACCATTAACAATTTTCCATCACACGGGATATATAACCTGCTCCACTTGTTTATATATATATATATATATTACGATAAGAATAGTGAAGCGGATCCAGCATTTAACCTAGAGCACCAAGAAAAACAAGGCAAAGCAGAAAATATACAAAGAAATGGAGGTCATGAAGAGGGAGATTAGGAGGGGGTTCACATACAATGAAATGGAGGTCATGAAGAGGGGGATAGAGAAGGGGAGTCCACTATTATCGAGGTTTATATATACAAAGCTACATCACCACGTATCCCACAAAGTGGAAATTAAAAAGAAACCAAATCAAGAGGGAATAAGGAATAAATAACAAAGTAAACATGTGTTTGGATCTTCTTGAAAACAAATCGCATAAGACTAGGTGCCTTCAATACCTTAGCATTCCTAGCCTTCCATATATGAAAGATAGAGCATTCTCGGCGGAGCAATCATTAGGGCTTTCTTAAAAATAGGATCGATTCTGTCTTTTTTAATCCACTTGACAAAGACTAGCAAGTGTGCCCATAACTCCGTACATTTTAAGCCACTTTTTTTTCCCTATTCCGGATGGGATAAGTGATCAATAAGAGAAGAAAAGAAGTGGAGCAAATTCATTAGTCCGCATACAAAGAAGACATCAAGGATCAAGATTAGCATAGGGTAAATTATTAATAGTTGCTAATCTATCTCTAAATGCGAGCCAAGAACAGAAAAGAGTATTTAGGAGGTATGTAATGCTTCCAGTTGCGATTTCCGTGGTTGTTTTCACCAAAATCTCTAAACAAATCATAGACTTTAGAAGTGTTTAGCCTACCATTTTTAGAAAAAGAGACCGCTTTATTAATAATAGAAGAATGGTCACCAAATTTAAGAACAAGTTCATTGCGGATATCACAGATTCTTTTTAGAAGTGTAGAGTCATTTTTATGTGGGTTCCACTCCCAAATGGATTCACGTTTAAGGTAAAATGAGTGAACCCATTTTACCCAAAGAGAATCAGTTTTAAGGTGGATATTCCAAAGTACTTTGGAAAGGAGGGCCTTACTCCAAGCATGTACATCCCTAATACCAAGACCCCCCTCATCCAAAGGAAGACAAACATCATGCCAATTAATAGGAGAAGTGTTTTTATCCCAAAGGAATACTCTACACAATTTATATATTCTGTCAATAACATTGCTAGGGAAAAATTTGGAGCCAAAAGCATTCAACACCTTGAAGCACGGATTTAATAAGTAAGAGTCTACCCGCATAAGATAGTGTATTAGCAGTCCATTTATTAATATAAGCAGCAATTCTATCAAATAATGGTGCATAATGGACACTATTCAGCTTTTGTGCAGCAAGGGGAACACCCAAATATCTCACAGGTAGAGTGCCACTAGGAAAATTAAGGAGATCAAGGAGTTGATCCAATTCTGAGCCCACAATACCAGCAGTAAATACATTAGATTTAGCAGGGTTAATATCCAGCCCAGACACTGATTTGAAATCATTTAAACAGTTTATAAGAATATTTACAGAAGGAATATCCGCTTTAGCAAAAAGCATAAGATCATCTGCAAATATAAGGTGATTAATCTTAAGATTTTCACATTTGGGATGAAATCTAAATTGAGAGTTATTGGTATTGAGGTTAATAAGTCTAGAGAGATATTCCATACAAAGGAGGAAAAGACCAGGAGACATGGGATCACCCCCAGATCTCGTTTACACACCTCGGAGTTTACCCTGTAATGTTCCATTAATGGACATAGAAAATGAAGCAGAAGAGACACACTCCATAATCCAATCAATGAATAAATCAGGGAAGCCCAAACCAACAAGAATATCATGCAGAAAGGACCATGAAACTGTATCATAAGCTTTTTTGAGATCCACTTTGATTGTACATCTAGGTGAGATACTTTCCTAGCATAATTTCTAATATTTTCTTGGGCGAGAAAAATGTTATTTGTAATATTTCTCTCTCCCACAAGGCAGCTTGGGCAGGGATAATAAGAAATTGGAGGACTTTATTAAGTCTAGAGGCAATGTTTTAGTAATAACTTTATAAATGACATTACAACATGCAATAGGCCTAAAATCAGCCACAATATGAGAATGCTCAATTTAAGGAATAAGGGCAATAGATGAGTGGTTAATTTGATTTAGTAATTTAGCATTAGAAAAGAATTCAAGGACAACATTAACCACATCATCGCCAACAATATCCCATGAGTTTTTAAAAAAGCCTGAGGAATACCCATCAGGGCCGGGAGATCTTTCATCTTCAATGTTAAAATAGCTTCTTTGATGTCATTAGGGAGAATAGGGACAACTAAGAGGTTGCAATGCTCCTCGGAAAGACAAGGGCCAAATGAAAGGACAAAATAATCAATGAGATCAACCTTGATAATTTGTTCCAAACAACCACTTGTAGTAATGAATAAAAGCTTGGGAAAGCTCTTCAAGAGATGAGGTTTGAGAACCATCTTTCAAGAAAATCAAGAGATTGTCTTTTTAAAGAGTTTCTCTTAATAATGCTGTGAAAAAACTTAGTGTTTTTGTCACTAAGATTAAGAAAGTTGCACTTAGCTTTTTGAGAAAGAAATATTTTTTCAACATCTGTAAGGGAAATCACATTTTGTTTAAGAATTTTAACTTCAGAACAAAGAGAGGAATCTTAAGGATTTTGATGAAGGAGTTCCTGGTGGGATTCCAAAGTAGCTTTGGACATTTTAACTCTAGTAGAAATATGACTAAAGTGCTGAGAGTTAAGGGCTTTTACATCAGGTTTTAAAATCTTCAATTTCCTACAAAGGATAAACTGTCCAGTGCCCCAAATAGGAGAAGACCAAGCATTTTGAACAATGTTACAAAACGAAGAGTGGGAAGTCCACATATTATAGAACTTAAAGGGTTTTGAAGAATTAAAATTTTGATTAAGCAGTGACATAATAAGGGGAGAGTGGTCAGAAGATGTTGGGAAATTTATTTTTAGATTTTGATGAATGCCATGTAAAACTTAGACTGGAAAGTTGGCACCCCATTTTCTTTGTAACTTGCATTGTAATAGATAGGGTCATTCGAGAGTTAAGTCACTATGCCTAAATATGCAAGAAGTCAATCGAGACTCATTGTGATGCAGTGTATGGCAAGGAAGAAAGACAGAACTCGACGAGAAGTATCAACCGAGATGCACTGTGTGAAGTGTCACAAGTCAACCCAAAATAGCCAAGTCTCAAGTTGAAGTGACAAATGAGTCATCCATGATTGGAAGTCGACTCAAGTCATCCGGGAAGTTAAGGAACTATGATCAAGTCAAGACAATTGAAAAGGATCCGTTGCACGGAAGTCAAGAAAGTTACTTAAACAAGTAATACTTCCATACTCCTTTTCTTAAAGTGCTCACTCCCGAAGCGTGCAATAACCAATGGGAAGCACTGCACCCGTGTCGAACTCGAAAAGTCAAGTTCATTCAATACGAGGAAATGTAAATTTCAAGGATCGCAACAAGACAAGCCAACGACCACAAGTGTCTTTTGAAAATTAGCCTATCTCTTCAACGGGCAAATTTTCAAAAGAACATTATAAAAGGCTGAGGAATCAATTTGAGAAGGGGTTACCTTGATTACCAGTACTACGAACATTCAAGCTATTTTTGAGCTGTAACCTACAAGATATTCTCAAGTCATTCAAGCTTAATCCTCAGGCCAGAACTTCGAAGGAAATCAATCCAACACTTACCTGTGAAGGAAAGACGACTTAAATCAGTTGAAGAGGAAATATTTGAAGAATCAAAGGGGTCTACATTCCACAGAGGATTGTAGAAAGGTTCAAGGCTGAACCAATCTTAAGTACTTGGAGGGCTTCGTGATCAAATCCAAGAAACTTGAGCAAGTGAGCTATAGTAGCAAGGCAGCTGCCCTGTGAAGAAGCTGAGTCGGACGAGAAGCCAGCTGTGTGACCAAGGCATCTCCATCGAGTTCCAAGTTCCAAAGGATCAAGTCACCGTGTGATCAAGACTTGCATCCGGACCGATAACCACTTTGTACTCCGATCTATACTTAGTGGATTCCTCCAGGAGTTGGAGAAGAGAGGATTAGAAGAATTACCCCATCTTCGAACCTTTATAAAATTTATTGTGTCATTTAAATTTCAAAGACATTCAATTATGCATATTATCTTATATCTCACGATAAATTTGCTATCCAATTGACTTTTAACAAAGTGCTAAAACCAAGTGTTAAAACATACTTAAACCATATTCAAGGGTGTTAAGTCTTCCATAAAAACATATCACAACTTGAGTTAAGCTTTAGACTAAGCAAATGAGTTATTCTATCAACAAATGGCTCGATCAAATCCTGTTGAGTGCCTAACTCGCTAGTTAACTAACTTAGCTGTCCATCAAGGACTTAGCCGTGAAGAATTAACTCGAACTATTTTAAAAAGACTAAATCGAAAAGTTGGTAAGGTTTATTCGACCCTTCCCCTTCTAAACCTTACACTCACACCCTTGGGACCTACAAGTGGTATCGGAGCGGTTGGTTTATTGAGCCTTCCGCACCGGTTCTTGAACTAGATCTCCAATCTTTCAAAGCTTGCTTTAGCACTTGATCCTTCAAAAATCTTCTATTTAACAAAGTTATTGTCATGGAAGCAAATTTGACACGCATCCCTATGATCACAATTGAGAATTTGATGATTGGAAAATTCGTATGCGATCTCATCTATCAAAGATTACACGATGAAATGTGGATAGTAATAGAAGATGGGCCACTTTTAAAAGTGACAAATTTTAAAGGAGTGAACACCCAGAGCTAAATGGACAAATGATGAGAAAAAGATACAATCTATACAATGTGGCCAAGGATATTCTTTACAAGACTTTGGACAAAGCTATGTTCAACAAAGTCAAATCATGCAAGAAAGAAATGTTGCTCCCACATCAAAGAAAATATGGTTGAAAAAATTTGAAAATTTTAAAATGGACAAAACCCTGATGATAGAAAAAGATACAATCTTGAGGCTTACCAAAAATTTGAAAAATATACAATGTGGCCAAGGATATTCTTTTCCACAAATGACTTTGGACAAAGCTATGTTCAACAAAGTCAAATCATGCAAGATCTCAAAGCCTAAAGAAATGCAGAAGATAAGACTAACTTTGATGTGCCCAAAACAGTTGCTCAATAGTTAAGGATGGGAAAAGAGTCAAGACAAAGAAGTCATCAATCAAGAGGAGATCAAAGAAAAAACGATTTATAAGTTCTTTAACAAGACAAAGAAAGGAAAATTTTAAAATGCTTGCGGAAGAAACCACTCAAGAGAGGATCAAAAAGGTCGAGTACCAAAGAGTGACAATCGATTCAATGGAAATTACGAACGAATTAACAAAAAGTTGAGAATCTATGGAAAAGAATATACACCAGAAATGCCATTGATTGCCCAGATCCTAAGAAGTCTTCCAGGAATGAAGAGGAAATGAAAGAAGACAAGAAAAAAAGAAAAAGGCATGGACCTATCAAAAACATCCAACCATGATACTATTCTCGAGAAAAGCCTATGAATTTTAATGGCCAAAGAACAAGACCAACCTGAAGAAGATGAGGTACACTCAACTCATCTCAGAGGCAGTTGATGCCCAAAAACACAATCAAGGATGGGAAAAGAGATTCATTAGAAAATGATGAAAGACTTTGAGAACATTAAATCAATCAAATGAGGAAAACAGCCTGCTAAAAGAGATTGTGACTAAGGAGCCGAGTACTGAGTCACATAGCTAATGAGAATAAAGAACTAAAAGGCTGAAACTTTAAGTTAATAACAAGATATTACATAGAAAAGAGGGAAAATGACCTCAAAATGTGATTGCCTCATTCACTAAGGCATCTAAATCTTTGGATGATCTTATTATGAGCCAAAGAGAATGTGGAGATAAGACAGCTTAGATTAATTCCTCTATGCTAAGTCAAGCTCCCAAAGTGATTTTGGAAAAAGGATCTTCAAGCAATGAAGCATCTCAAAATCCAAAACTCCAAATGGTGCACACATTCATTCCAAAGCACAATCACAACCAAACTCGCCTTGGTTATAAAGGAAAAGGAAAACCGTTGAGTATCTTTGAGAGGACAAATGAGAAGAAATCCAACAGTTCCTCAAAAACTCCAAACAGAAAGTACTCAGTAAAGAAGAAACAGAGCTACCAAAAACCCTTAAGTTCTATAAAAGAAACACATATGATGGGAATGGTAGAAACTACCCAAGCCAAGCTAATTGGTACAATGTGAAAAATCAAGAAATGCCAGATGGCAAAAGCCTTAACTCAAAGGAAAAGGCAAAAGAGCTATCTTCAAAGACACATATGCACCCAAACACTACACAACAACTACCCAAGGAAGGTAATTGCTAAATACAAAACCATTCAAAGGTAATTGAGCTATCTTGCACACATATGCACCCAAACCCCATTCCAAAGGCAAAAGTATGTGGTGGATTGGTATCACAACTACTCAAGGAAGGTAATGCTAAAACACACACAGGTTGGTTGTATGAACCCAAAACCCCATAGCAATTTGCCAAAGTAAATTATGATTATGGCACGAGATAGATGAAACCCCTTAAGTCAAAACATTTAACAAACTTGCAAGATCTAATCTTGTAACCCCTCAGAAGGAAGTTGGGTACTAAAATCTAAATTCCTTGATTGCGGGTTCAAGAAGAGTGTGTATGTGATGGTACATGGATAGGGTTGTTCAAATCAAATCATCAACAAGAAAAATCTATCAAAATTCAAGGAAGTTATATTGCAAAAGTTATATTTGGAGGGAATGAAGCTCCAAGAAATAAGAGGCATTGGATCCATCAAGAAAAAATGGATTAGAGATCACCTTGGTGGTAGTAGTTGCATATGTTGAAGGACTCAATTTTCATGTGTAGAAAGAAAACTCGCTGGACAAGGGCTATAATGTTGGATTCAAAGGGTGTATGCCAAATCAGAAGAGTCAAACCATCATTAAAATAATGAAGTAGTTTGTCAAAGAATAAAAACATGTATGTGAAAATGGATTGCTCATGAACTATCACCAAAGGACTCCCTACAAAAAAGAGAATGGAGTTGTAGAAAGAAGGAAGAAGCACTCTCAAAGAAGCAGTCAAGGAATTTCAAAACAATTAACAAACTTGCAAGAAGTAATCTTGTAGAAGGACTTCAGGACTTCACAAAGATGTTATACTCAAAATAGATGTATGATGATGCATGCCGGATGGGAAAGCAAATCAAATCATCATTTAAAGAAAAGACAAATGTCCATCTTCAAAAGAATTTGCACTGCAAATGGACTTATTTGGTCCAATAACCAAAACAAAGACAAAAGAAATACACTTTTGATGTTAAAGATGACTATTTTAGATACACATGGACAATTTTCATGTGTAAGAAGTAAACCTTGCGTGGAAGCTACCACATCCGATGAAGAGAATCAAAATGAGAAGAGTCAAACCATCATTAAAATAAGATCCGACAGTAGGAACCGAGTTTGTCAAAAGAATAATAATTCATGTGGTGTTTGAAAATGGTATTGCTCATGAACTATGAAGGACTCCATTGAGAATGGAGTTGTAGAAAGAAGGAAAACTCTCAAAGAAGCAGCAAAGGACCATGTTAGCCAAAGATTTTGTGCGCTAAAAGATTTTCCAAGCAATAAACACAAGATGTTATACTAAAATAGATGCATGATAAATAGCAATTAAAACCGAGATGAAAACTCCTAGAGATTTGGAGGAGAAAGCCAAATGTTGCATATTTTAAAATATTTGGATGCAAATGCTTCATCCATAATAATGGCAAAGACAACTTAAAGGCTTTTGATGTTAAAGAGATGAAGGTATCTTCTTGGGATACTCAACTCAAAGAAAGCCTATAGAGTGCTCAACAAGAGGACAATAGTTACAAGTGGTGTTTGATGAACCCAAGGTAAATGAAGGAGAATTGAAGAGCTAACTTACTCCAACCTGCGTAAGAGTGTTGAAGATGGCTGAGCAATTAACCGAGATGAAGAAGAGATAGTCATCCTCCGACCTAATCATTGGAGATGTAAGACAACACACTAAAGAAGACTAAATCCAGAACTTACGATGCTCACCTAATCATTGGAGATGTAAGAGCCATCCGTTCAACTTGTTCACTTGTTTTATCTCTCAAATAGAACCAAAAGATGTGTCACAAGCATTGGATGACACACATTGGATTCAAGCCATGCAAGAAGAGTCAATCGGTTTGTAGGAACAAAGTGTGGGAATTAGTTCAAAGACCAACCCATCAAAATGATATTGGCACAAAATGGGTTTTCGAAACAAAATGAATGAAGAAGGATCTGTGGTAAGAAACAAGGCAAGATTGGTAGCCAAAGGGTATTGCCAAAAGAAGGAATAGATTTTGATGAAACCTTTGCCCCAAGTTGACATTAGAAGCAATAAGGATGTTTCTTGCCTATGTTGCACACAAGAACTTCATTGTATATCAAATGGATGTAAAAAGTGCATTCTTGAATGGTTTATTGGAAGAAGAAATATATGTTAAACAACCTCCAGGATTTGAGGAGAAGACTCTTGGAGATAAAGTGTACAAGCTCAAGAAAGCTCTATATGGATTGAAACAGGCACCAAGAGCATGGTATGACACATTATCACAATTCCCGACCGAGAATGGATTCACAAAAGGCAAAGTAGATAGAACACTCTTGAGAAAGTGGTCTGCGAATGTTGCTTATCTTCCATGCCCATTTTTACAAATGCGATGAGATCAAACTATGGGTTTTGGAGAGAGAAAAATGGTTGTTTGGAGGCCTGGAGGGTGGGGGCAAAGATGCCCTAATTAAAAACTTATGCACGCGATTGTTTGTAAGAATCGATACCTAAAATTGAGTTAAAAGCATTTGTTTTTCTTCAAACAAATGCTTTAAGTTTTAAATTTAATTAGAAAATAAAAGAATAATTTATAGGTATCAGATTCAATAACAGTTGATGCCTAAAGACTTCGATTTATTTTCAAAAAGGCCACCGCCACTCTTTAGGCATTAGTTTTCGTGAAGAAGTGATGCCTATTTGGTGATTTTATAGGTGTTTTTGTACTATTGCTTGTTGAAATCTTATATGACTCAAGGGATAAATGATCATGGATGCATCACTATGGGAACTATATATGCACTCACTAAGAGTGAGACGTAATATTTTGGTGCAAAACATTATGAAACATGTGTGGGACCAAACTATATATCCATGATCGCCTTAGTTTTGAAATGGTTCGGCTAATTATCTATTTGGTATTGAGACGGTTTATTTTATTGTGAACCTAATAGATACAAACATAAAATTTCTTAGAATAACCTTGTGGAACTAACTTTTTTTGTGAAGTAATGGAATTTCTTATGTATTTGGTTGATCGATCATAAGGATTGGGAAGAGAAAATTTGTATTGTCCTTATTCCTATCGTAAGCTAAACTTTTACATTAATATTCGCAGAGGCATTAGGAAAATGATGAAAACACCATTCTTCAATAGTCGTTGCTCCAATCAAGTAAGCCTCTATATTACCACCAAAAGTATACCATGTGAAGACTTCTTATATATTCTCCACCTTCTGGTCATTGTTGTCTTGTTCTTTTTCTTTAGGCCTCTTTAGCCCTAGCTTTAGCGCAGTTGCGCCCATACGTACTCTGTGTGTCATGTGTTGAGTGTCCAAACATGTTAATTCATTTTATCGGCCTTAAGCCCAACGTTCGGTCTTGGTCATTGTCACTTTCTTAAATTAGGTCCCAAATCTCTCATTGACAATCAAGTTAACGATCATAACTCAATATTTGCCATTTCTAGTATAATTTATATATTGATGTTGCATACACCTAAAATATTAGTTGTTCAATTTGTAGGGAATTTTCAACCATCTTTCTGTTAGAATAGATTCCATCTCATCACCTGAATATTTATCTCCAATCTTTGTGGATCGTCCGCCACTTGTCACTCATCTAGTCTCCTATGATGCAGCAATCATTCGATGATTATTGACAGCTATTTTGTCACCATCATCGGTTTACATTAGCAATTCCTTAGCTAACCAAAAGCATGATAGCAAGTGTTTCTTTCTAGATTCTTCCTAGTCCTATAAATATTGTGATCGTGTTCTATGATTGACACACTGAATACAATGAATTGTTCTGCTGCATATTCTATGTTTTATACTTCAATGACTATTAGCTCATATCAAACATGGTATCAGAGCAGGACTTGATCCTGGCTCTGTCACAAAGTTAAAGAAGCTGATCAGGTTCTACATATTTCTGCTGGTTTAATAACTGAATATGACCCTATTGTGTGTGCTATTACTTCCAAAACGAGCCATTAAGTCTCAATTATGCTAGTGCTCTTTTACTAAGTTTTGAAGCTAGGATGGAAGCTCATAATCCCTCTGTTTTTGATAAAAACAACACTTTACTGGCCAATGTTGCCATTCAAGACAACAGAAAAAATGAAGAACTCTAGAAATTCTAATTTTAGAGGTAGGGGTAACAACCCCTCTAGAGGAGGTAGGTTTGGAAGAAGCAATTACAGAGGAGATGAGGTAGATTCCAAGACATGGGCCGACAAGCTTGGAGGTAGATTCAAGGACATGGCGGATGCTTGCCAAATTTGTCACTATACTAGTCACACGGTGATAAATGTTACTACATGGTTGACTTGAACTTTACACCTAACAATAATGCTCAAAACAATTATCGAGATATGGCTCCTCCAATAGAACCAACACTCCTCTTTGTCATGGTTGCTTCTCAAGATACCTCCTCCTCGTGGTCGCTCTAGCTGGTTTCACGACTCGGAGCTACCAACCATGTGACTTATGACATGGCTAATCTTAACATTTCCACTAAGTATCGGTGAGTATTAGGGGCCTAACAAACTTCATATGGGAAATGGCACATGTTTGCCCATTACACACATTAGTACCTCTTGATCCAATCTTCTTTCAAATTTATATACTTTTCATCTTAAAATCTTGCTACTTGTTCCCACAATCACCAAAAATATTTTAAGTGTTTCTCAATTTGCTAGAGATAATGTTGTTTTCTTTGACTTTTATTCTACTTGTTATTTTGTGAAGGATCTCAATACGGGGGCAATTCTACTCCAAGGGACACTTAAGGATGGCTTGTACCACTTTGATCTCAACAATGCCAAGCGTCTATACAATGAATTTGTGCAACCTTCCACAAGTCCACATTAGTCCAAATTTTTCGGTTTCTCCTTGAAAAATAGTTCTCCTAGTGTTAATTTTTCGTAATTTCAAAAAAGCCAAATGTTCACATATGGAATCAAAGACTAGGACATCCAGCTCTTGAAGCTGTGAAACAAGTGCTTACAAGTTGTAATCTGCTCTTTGATTTTAATAAAAATAATCTTTCTTTGTGTGATGCTTGTTGTAAAGCAAAAATGCATAGGCTTCCATTTCCTGATTCTCATTCCAATTATTCTCATGCTTTTGAGCTGATTCACTCAGATTTATGGGGCCCTGCCCCTGTCTATTCTCCCACACAATACAAATATTACATTAGTTTTGTGGATCAGTACACTAGATACAACTGGATCTATTTTCTCAAAAACAAATTTGAGGCAATTGATAAGTTTCAACAGTTTCACCAAATGATTCGAACTCAGTTTAACTCTAAAATCCAAACTATTCAAACTGATTGGGGGGTGAATTTTATAGTTTTTCTTCCTTCCTTAAACATCATCGCATACTTCACAGAGTTTCATGTCCCTACACACCCCAACGAAATGGAGTTGTGGAACGGAAGAATAGACACATTGTAGAAATGGCATTGGCATTGTTAGCTCATGCAAGCATTCCTCAGTCCTTTTGGGTGGATGCCTTTACCACTGATGTGTACCTCATCAATAGGTTGCCCACTAAAACACACAAAACTCAGTCACCCTTTGAATTGTTGTTTCACGAAAAGCCAGACTACTCCTCATTAAGCGTGTTTGGGTGTTTGTGCTATCCTTACCTTCGAGATATCAACTCTCACAAATTACAATTCAGGTCCTCTCCTTCTACTTTTCTTGGTTACTCTGATGGTTATAAAGGTTACAAAGTCTTACTTCTCTCTGGCAAGCCTATTGTGGGTTGTAAGTGAATTTGGTTGCTTATGCGATCTTGATCAAGCCATCGATGTGGATGATCGAAAATCGATCCGAGTTTTGTATTTATCTTGGTGACAATCTTGTAGCTTGGTGTTCTAAAAAGCAACATTCTATCTCCCGGTCTAGCACTGAAGCATAGTCAAAAGTTTGGCTCATTGTTCTACGGAGTTGTTGTGGTTAAAATCCTTATTAAGTGAACTTCATATCACTCAGTCTCACATTCCCATTATTTGGACATATAACATAGGTGATGAGGCTCTAGCTGGCAATCCAGTTCATCATTCTAAAGCCAAACACATTGACACACTGAATACAATGAATTGTATTCGTGCTCTATGATTGACACACTATACAATGAATTGTTCTATTGCATATTCTCTACTTTATACTTCAATGACTATTAGCTCATATCAAACACTTCTCAATAGTCTTAATCCATCCAATGAACCACTATATATTGTAATGCAACTGAACTAAGTTTTTTATGTCACTTCTCTAACAACTTGAAATTCTATGACCATATTACATTATAGTGAAGAAATATGATGGTCGTTACATACCTTATTTCAGTTAAGGAAAAAAATGAGAAAAGAGAAGAAAAATCATATCTTAGGTCATTTACTAAGCTTCAAGGTACAAAGACAGCTAATTAAATAGAATAACTAAGTATGACTTAGTGTTTGATAGGCCGAATCGCCATAAAATTGGTAACTCTCAGATCATTTTGTATGATTGTTGGAAGAGTTGGCAAATTGATAGCCCAATTGTGACGAATTTTGGGTGATTCTATGGTAACGGCTTGTGTAGTGTAGAGGGATCAGTGAAAATTTTATTGTCAAGAATTCTAGAGAATTCTTCATCAATTTGAGTTGAA
Source organism: Rehmannia glutinosa (assembly GCA_016081115.2). Lineage (NCBI taxonomy): Eukaryota > Viridiplantae > Streptophyta > Magnoliopsida > Lamiales > Orobanchaceae > Rehmannia > Rehmannia glutinosa. The sequence continues at coordinate 77,671,953 of CM071926.1, forward strand.
GAAGATCAATGGATTTGGTAGATTTTAACCTCCTAACCAGTATGACATACTTTATGTCCATTTACTCTTATACAAATTATGTAATTTGCTACTATAAATATTAAACTCAAAGAGATGATGTCTTCATTATAAGGAACCTTTTCATTTAAGTTATACTAAGCTTTTTTTTAAGTATTTAGCTAGAGTTTCACCACATTATAAAAGTATAAACCCGACAATTGAGCATCAAATTAAAATACAATGGACAAGATAATGGTGCGAGAAAAACTCCACTTTTTAACCACTTAAACTTTGCAACATATATATCAAGTTTTTAAGAAAATTTGAAGGTCATTCATGATATTCATCTAGTTCTAGACTATTCCACTATTCATGATATTCATCTAGTTCTAGAAGCTATTCATGTCATTTGGAACATAACCCTTGTAAATAATAGTTTCAATTTAATTTCTAGGAAAGGTATTCCATAATCGCCCCAAATTGTCACAAATCACATCAAACACAATTGAGATACAATTTATAAGTTATAAATTTTACATATAAATTTATTGACTACTACATATTCTATAACAGTACTCAATATATTATAATGAGGAGATATACAATACTAGTAAGAAATTGAAGAGAAGAAAAGAATGTGGAATCCCAATGAAATAGAAAAAATGATACACATTAATATACCGGAGAATGAAACCCTTCGAACATTAAATTTTTGTGAAGTTTTCACTCGGCGCATTTGCAAGTTGATGTTTGACTATTTAATCACCAAAAGAAAATTTCAGTTTACCGACATAATTTACTGACATAAATGATTTTGTCACTAAATTTTACAGTTACCTACAAAATAAAAAATATTAGTTTTTATTATACCTACAGATCACCCACAGTTCTTAAATTTACCGGTGGAAATACTATAGGTATTTACCAACAGTTTTAGATTCTATAGGTAAAATATTTACCTACAATGACTTTACCTACAACGATTTTATTATCTACACTTTACAATTTTCTTAATATTTACCTACAGGCTTTTCTGTAGGTAAACTGATTTTTCTTGTAGTGAATATTTCTGTTAATTACTGTAAATTATTATGCATATGTATAACTATTATATGTGTGGATGCATAGAAAATACTATATTGGAGTTGGAAAAGAAGTTAATAAATAACTTAATTGGCATATGCTTTGAAATTAAAAGCTTAGGGTAAATTAAAAGGACAGCTGTGTGGGATGAAAGGTTATCTCCAAATTCAACAATTGGTACTCAAATAAAGTGCACATATGACTAATTTCCCAAAATAACTAATGGATTGTGTTTGTTCTTAATTGGATTGTTAGGGCGAATTATTTCGCCTATAATAATTTCCTTAAATAAAATATGGTGTTTTTAATTATTTTACCTTTCTAGACTTATAGTAAGATTGAGTTGGATATAGATTAGGAAAGATATCATATTGATATGGTATAGATATATTAGGACTCTTTGATATTTATCTTATTTCTAGAATAAGTGATATACTTGTCATATATTTGTATATATCTTCTTTCCTTGTGTATTACGATTCATTGATGGACTTGGACGCCTATATAAAGAGAAGAGGACATCCATAATCAGCACACAAGAAATACACCAGAGATATAAGAGTCTTGAGAGAGTTAAGAGTCATTAAAGCACAAAGAATCTCATTGTACTAGATGCGATCTCGGATATGACTACATCCAACAATAACATCCAATTCTGCAGTTGTGTTTGTTAGCTTTTTCTTCCATAGCTTTTTGTATTCTGATAAACGTAGTCCACACATGTCTACTGTTGGATGAGTTGTATTACAAAAATCAGATCTACTCTAGATAGGAGTTTTCATTGATTTCCTACTAGTTGATTTTAGTATTCTTTGTATACAGATTCAAATGTTTTTACTAGTGGAAAGTTTCGCCATATAGGCACATCTACAAGCTAGTAGGCTTGTAGATAATTTTTTACATCTTGTGTCTTGTTTCTGTTTCTTTATTCCGCTGCATGTGATTGTGAATGTGACCACGTTTGCAATCACATCTATACTCAATGAAACTTTTTGAATGTTCCTGTGCTATAATTTTTCATATGGCATCTAGAGCCTACACTTGATGACACTAAGTGTTGATCCCGTGTGTTTGTTAGCATGGATAATCAATCGACCGCAATATTCATCCCCCCATTCTTGATGGCTCCAATTATTCAATTTGGAAGGTCAAAGTACAAGCCCACATCAAATCAATTGATGAAAGGGCCTGGCGTGCAATCCTTTCTGGGTGGTCACCTCTGAAACACATTGATACGGAAGGTGACTACAAGGATAAAGGAGAAATTGATTGGACAAATGATGAGATAACATTGACAAATTATAATTCAAGGCATTGATGGCTGTTAAGTTGGTATTTTACCAACTTATTTGATATTTTAGAGTAGAATTTGGTTTTATTTTGGGTGTTTTTAGAGTCGTTAGAGTCCTATTTATTTCAATTAGAGTCGATGTAGAGTCAATCAGATTTGGTAGCCGAGAAATGAAGAAAACGGTGAAAAACGGCTTGAAGAAAGAAGAAATCACGTAGAAAGAAGAAAAAAAATCGTATTTTGACAAGGACGGGCGGGCGCTGCAGCGCCCGTGGCAGGGAAGGATAGTTTGGAGGCAGGCATGTGGGCGCTGCAGCGCCCAACGCCCGGTGCTGCAGCGCCCAGGTGGCAATTGTGCGAAAAAAAAAAAAAATGATGGCGCCCAGCGCCATGCGCTGGCGCCATCAGCCCCAGCGATAAGTGGCAGGCGATGTGCGGGCGCCGCAGCGCCCGTGCGATAAAATGGGACGAGATTGCTGGGCGCCGCAGCGCCCGGGGGCGGAAAATCCTATGTTCACCTACCCTCTTCTTGGACTTTTGTGTACTATAAATACCATCCTTGGGGCTTGAAATTAGGGCATCTTGGAACCCTTGGGAAGGCAATAAAAACAGCTACAAGACAAGGAAGAAGAATTTGAGCATTTTGAGAAGAATTTGGAGAAGAAGATTGGAGGCTTCTATCATCTAGAAATAGAGAAGATCCCTCAACTCTTGTTCTTATTTTGTTGCTTTCTTCATATCTTGTAAGATGTATTGTTGTATTTTCATGGATTCATTTTCTTTAATTATGAGCTAAACTCTATAATTCTAGAGGATTGATGTAATCTATGTTTGAACTTATGTTTTGAGATTGTGGTTTGTCAATCTAGATCTATCAATTTATTTGTGCTATTTAGATCTATTGCTTCTAAATTACTTGATCAATAATTTAGATTGTTTGGTGTATTTGATTTGACACTTGAGAGAGGTAATTGAATACATGACCTTGGAATAGCATAACCTAGGATTTCATAAAATTGAGAGATTTGTGAATCCTTTGAAGTCATTTATCAAGATTCATAGCTTTTATTGAGATTTTGATTGGTGATTTTTATAGAGATATTGATTTCCCAATTGAATTTAAAATCATTGGCACTTGAGAAAGGGAATGATTATTGTAGAAATCTTGACTTATAAATTGATAATTGATGATTGATAAACCATATTGACAACATAAGGGATAACTAGATTCATCATACCTCTAGAATTCATTTAATCATTTGGATAAACTCATTGATATTTACATAGTCTTAATTTATTTTTAGTATTTTTAGTATAATCAACTCCATCAAATATTGAATTTCTAAATAAAGTTAGACTACTATATTATAGTCCTTAGCGATAATTCGATAATTATTCCCTGTGGATTCGACAACCCTACTACTCTATATTAAAACTTGACACCGTACACTTGCGTTAAAGAAAAATCTCTAACAAGTTTTTGGCGTCGTTGCTTGGGGACTAATTCATCTTATTTGCGCTAATATTATTACTTAGTAGTTTTACTTTAATTTAGATTGGTTTCTTTTGTTACAATAGGGTCATTGTCATTTTTGTGTTTTCTTGTTGATGCGAAAAATAAAAGTGCTAATTGAAAGAACCCTTCGAAAGATTAGAGCCGCACGAAGAATCGAGTTCACAAAAATGGCAGGAATCGGTGATGATGAAGACCACATACCTATTGTTGTACCACCGGAAAGGGCCATTCGGGACTATTTTCGACCAACCACAAATCAAAACTATTCGGGCATTGTTCGCCAACCTATCAATGCGAATAATTTTGAATTGAAACCGCCCTAATAAACATGGTGCAACGAATCGGTTTGGGGTAGTCGTAGACGACCCGAATGCTCATCCGGCTATTTTTCTCGAGATATGTGACACTATCAAAATGAATGGGGTTCCCGATGAAGCTATTCGGTTGAGGTTATTTCCGTTTTCACTTCGTGATAAAGCTAGGCAGTGGCTTCAAACCTTTCCACCGAAGTATCACTAGTTGGAATGATCTCACCGAAAAATTCATGGCAAAATTCTTTCCACCTAGTAAGACACTTCAACCGAAAAGTGAGATTGCTCAATTTCATCAACTCGACTTTGAGCCACTCTACGAAGCTTGGGAGCGATTCAAAGAATTATTGAGGAGGTGTCCACAACACGTGCACGCAGGCAAAAGGTTCAATATTTTTACAATGGTATGAATGGGCATTAAAGAACTATTATAGATCTTTGCGGCAGCAGAGGTACATTGATGGCTAAAACTCCAAGTGAAGCCATGCTTTTACTCGAAGAGATGGCTGCCAATAGTTATCAATGGCCGTCTAAAGATCTACGCCAAGAAAAGTTGCGGTGTTCTTGAACTTGATACTATGTCCCGCATTGGCCTCTCAAATTTCCGCCTTGTCAAAGCAAATTGCTACACTAAGTCCGGGTGGAAAACAACAATCGAGGCCGTCATGGAGATAAGTCAAGAAATTGTGAATCCCGATACGGAACAAGCGAATTATGTGAATAATCGGGGTTTCAACAATAGAGGAATCAATTGCCAACACATTATCATCCGGGACTTCGCAATCATGAAAACTTCTCGTATAGCAATACGAGAAATGTGTTGCAACCACCTCCGGATATCGAGAATCAAGCAAGTACGAGCACACATGTGGGAGAACAAAAGCCATCTTTGGAGGAATTACTTAGTTCATTCCTTGTAGAATCAAGAGCAAGGATGAACAAGGCCGATTCTAACATAGAAAATTTGGGTTCAAGGGTTACAACAATTGAAAGTCATCTCAAATCTTTGGGGACACATGTGGGTCAATTGGCCCACGGCTATTAATTCACAAATGAGAAAATTGATACGTTTCCAAGTAACACCGAGGTGAACCCAAGGGAACATTGCAAGGCCATTAAGTTGAGAAGTGGGACGGAATATGATGAACCAAAGATGCCTGCTCATGCTACCAAAGAACCAGAAGCAAGCTCGAAACACTCCAAAATGAAGAGGGCATTGATAAGCAATCCAGAAAAGGCAAAAATTGAGGTAAAACCAATTTCCAATTCTGATAATGTGTTACCAAATGCTCTTCCTTTTCCACAGAGATTTCAGAAGAAAAAGTTGGACGCTCAATTTTCCAAGTTTTTGGAAATATTCAAGAAAATTCACATCAACATCCCTTTTGCCGATGCACTCGAGCAAATGCCAAACTATGCAAAATTCATGAAGGATGTGATGTCGAGAAAGAGAAGGTTGGAAGCATATGAGACGGTCAATCTCACGGAAGAGTGTAGCGCCATTTTACAAAGAAAGCTACCACAAAAATTAAGAGATCCGGGGAGTTTCACTATCCTCGCACTATTGGTGATTCTTATTTTAATAAAGCTCTTTGTGATTTAGGTACTAGCATTAATCTTATGCCGTTGTGCATTTTCGGAAACTTGGCCTTGGAGAAATAACGCCATCCACCATCACATTGCAATTAGCCGATAGATCGCTCACCTACCCAAGAGGAGTGATTGAAGATGTGTTGATCAAAGTGGATAAATTCATATTTCCAGGGACTTTGTGGTGTTGGATATGGAGGAAGATCATGAAATGCCATTGATTCTTGGGAGACCTTTTTCTAGCAACAGACGAGCTTTAATTGACGTGCAACGAGGAGAGTTAACATTACGGGTAAATGATGATGAGGTACTATTTAACATTTATAAAGCAATGAAATTTCAAGAAGAACCTCACACATGTCATTTTATTGATAAAATCGAACAATGTGATCAAACGGAAGTTATAAAACAAGATTTAAAAGATCCGTTAGAACATTGTTTGATTAATTCAATAATGAAATGTAATGAGGAAGATAGTGATGATATTGATTTGCTTGAGTTTATTCTTTCCCTTGAGGCTAAAGAAATCGTAAAGAAAAACAAAAGGAAGCATTAGAAAATGCCAATATTGAAAATATTCGAAAGGTACTTTAGAACTAAAGGAACTTCCGAACATCTTCAATATGCATTTTTGGGAAAAGATAAAACTTACCCGGTAATTGTTTTACGCTTCATTATCTTCATCCGAATTGGATAAGTTGTTGCGTGTGCTTCGTGAACATAAGTCGGCCTTGGTTGGTATATTTCGATTTGAAAGGTATAAGCCCTTCCATTGTAATGCACAAAATTTTAATGGAAGAATCTTATAAACCATCTATTGAACACCAAAGACGACTTAATCCCGCAATGAAAGAAGTCGTGAGAAATGAGGTTTTAAAGTGGCTAAAAGCGGGTATAATTTATGCCATTTCGATAGTTCATGGGTGAGTCCTAAGATTAAGTTGTCCCTAAAAAGGAGATATGACAAATTGTGAAAAATGATAACAATGAATTAATTTCTACACGAACCGTCACGGGATGGCGAGTATGTATTGACTATAGAAAATTGAATAAAGCTACTCGTAAGATCATTTTCCCCTCCCCTTTATTGATCAAATGTTGGACAAGTTGGCGAGGTTACGAATATTATTGTTTTCTTGATGGCTATTCGAGATACAATCAAATCGCTATTGCCCCGAAGATCAAGAAAAGACTACTTTTACATGTCCATATGGTACTTTTGCATTTCGCAGGATGCCATTTGGATTATGTAATGCACCGCTACTTTTTTTAGGTGTATGATGGCGATTTTTCATGGTATGGTTGAGGAAATCATGGAAATTTTTATGGACGATTTTTCATTTTTGGTACTTCTTTTGACCATTGTTTGCATAACTTATCTATGGTTTTGCAACGTTGTGAGGAAATTAATCTTGTACTTAATTGGGAAAAATGTCACTTTATGGTCAAAGAAGGGATTGTACTTGGACATCGTATTTCTTGTACGGGTTTAGAAGTTGACAAGGCGAAGGTTGTGGCTATTGAAAAGCTACCCCCCACCTTCAAATGTAAAAGGCATAAGAAGCTTTTTAGGGCATGCGGGATTTTATAGGAGATTCATAAAAGATTTTTCAAAAATTGTTAAACCACTTTGTAATCTCCTTGAAAAAGATGCTATCTTTTGCTTTGATGAGTTGTGTTTGCGGGCATTTGAACAGATAAGGCACTCATTTCACTCCGATTATGATAGTGCCGGATTGGACTCAACCATTTGAGCTCATGTGCGATGCAAGTGATTATGCGGTGGGTGCCGTTCTCGGTCAAAGGCGAGACAGAATCTTTAAAGCTATTTACTATGCAAGTAGGACCATGGACAACGCCAACGAACTACACCACCACGAAAAAGAGATGTTGGCGGTAGTTTTTGCATTTGATAAATTCGAGGATACTTGGTGGGTACAAAGGTGATTGTTTACACGGATCATGCGGCAATCCGATATCTTTTCTCCAAAAAGGATGCAAAACCTCGATTAATTCAATGGATTTTGCTCTTGCAAGAATTTGATATTGAGATTCGAGATAAAAAAGAAAGCGAGAATGGGGTTGCCGATCATCTATCCCGCCGAGCAACCTTACGAGGTGATTGAGAGTCGATAAAAGAATCATTTCCTCGATGAACAAATTATGCGTGCCGAGACATCATTACCTTGGTACGCAGATTTTGTTAATTACCTCGCGGGAGGAGTTTTGCCACGGACTTGACTTCACACCAAAAGAAAAAAATTCTTACATGATGTCAAGTCTTATTTGTGGGATGATCCGTTCTTGTTCAAGAGATCTTGTGGATTCTATCATTCGCCGTTGTGTTCCTAAGGAAGAAATTGGAGAGATTCTTCAACATTGTCATTCATCATCTTATGGGAGACATTTCGGGCCAACCCGAACCGCTTGCAAAGGTATTACAATCTAGTTTTTATTGGCCAACATTATTCAAGGGTTGTTATGCCTTTGTGAAAACTTGTGATCGATGCGAAAGGGTTGGTAATATTTCACGGCGTCATGAGCTTCCTTTGACAAACATAATGGAGGTGGAATTGTTTGATGTATGGGGTATTGACTTTATGGGACCATTTTCCGCGTCCTATGGAAATTTGTACATTTTGCTTGCGGTTGATTATGTCTCCAAGTGGGTTGAGGCGATTGCTACACCAACGAATGATGCTAAGGTAGTACTCAAATTCTTGCACAAGCATATTTTTACTCGGTTCGGTACTCCTCGAGCTATTGTAAGTGATGAAGGTCGCATTTTTGTAATAAATTATTTAACAACCTTCTTGCTAAATTTGGTGTGCGTCATAAGATTGCGCTTGGTTACCATCCTCAATCTAATGGTCAAGCCGAAATTTCCAATCGTGAAGTGAAACAAATTCTTGAAAAAATGGTGAGTTTCAATCGAAAGGATTGGGCACAAAAGCTCGATGATGCTTTGTGGGCTTATCGCCCTTGCGGCTTATAAAACACCCATTGGTATGTCACCGTATCGATTGGTGTTTGGTAAAGCGTGTCATTTGCGGTTGAACTTGAGCATCGAGCTTATTGGGCAATTAAGAAATTAAATTTTAACTTGAAAGAGGCGGTGAAAACCGATTACTTCAATTAAGCGAAATGGAAGAATTTCGTCAAAAATCATATGAAAATGCCAAAATGTATAAGGAAAAAACGAAAAATGGCATGATCAAATGATTTTGCGGCGTGAATTCTTACCCGACCAACAAGTGTTATTGTTCAACTCTCGATTGAAACTTTTTCCGGGTAAACTCAAATCACGATGGTCGGACCGTTTGTGGTTGAACGTGTGTTTCCATATGGTCTTTGTCGAGTTAAGAGGAACGATGGGAATTCGTTCCAAGTAAATGGACAAAGATTGAAACATTATTTTGGGAACGAAGCAAGGAAGGTTTTAAATCTTCCACTTGGTGATGAAATTTCTTGAGTCCGAATAGTTGAGTCCTGGCTAACGACTATAAATTTAGCGCTTCTTTGGAGGCAACCCAAGTGATTTTCGTGTGATCGAATTTTTGTGTGATTTTATTTTCTTTTAGTTTGGTGTGTATTTATTTGAATTTTGGTGTGATTTTTGTGTAAATTAACTTGTGTGTGATTTTAAATGTTTGATTAAATTGAAATTTTAAAAAAAAAAAAAAAATAAAAAAAAGAGAAAAAGAAAAATACGGCGGGCATTGCTGTTTACTACCTGGCCCGCCGCAGCCCGAGAGACAGGTGTGCGGCGTGCGATGGTGTGTGCGGGCGCTGCATGCCTGGTCCCTAAAATTATGGCCTTTTCCCGATCAAGTGATGGACGGAGTTAAAGAAGGGCTGAATCACCCATTTCTCTTTACAAACAAAACACCCCCACACGCCTATCTTCTTTCTTCTACAAAAATCCCACCTAGCATTCACTTATACACCATTCAAGTGGGCAATTGAGCAATTTAATCATCAAATTCATCTTCTACATCAATTGGGTAAGTGAGCTTCAATTGTACACCAATTTTCTTCAAATTTTCAAGCTTAGGTTAAAATTGTGGGAATTTTCAATATCATTATAATTTCGAATTTCTTGATAAATTCTTGATGAATTGTGATGATATATGATTATATTGTGCTTGAATTGGTTGGTGTTGAAAAATGGGCATGAATTGAATTTCAAATTTGGTGTTCATCTCTTCTTTGCATATATGCCTACAAGGTGTTTGTTAAAATGCCTCAATGAAAAATATTACACCTAGGCATTTGATTTTTGTCATCATTGTGTACTAAAGGTTATTTGATCATGAATTGATGACAAGGATGCATAATTGTTGCGTTGTTGCCAAATTCCTAACCCCTAACTCCTATTGTCGTCCTATGTGCTATGTTGCTTGTGTCATTTTTAGGTGATTTTCAAATCAATCACAATGCCAAGAACAAAGAATGCAAGCAAGGGCAAAAGGTGGCGAGTACCTCCGAGGAATATGATACTAGTCGTTTAAGTAAGCTTAGAGGCACAAAATCTTTTTATGAGAAATTAAGCACAAAGAGCATAACCGCGGAAGGGGTTACAACCGGGGCCAAGTGATGGTGAACTTGCACAAATGATACATCGAAGCAATGGGAAAAACTTTGTGCACAACCTAGACCATTCGCACCGAATATAGTCGAGAGTTTTATGCAAATGCAAAGACCAAAAATGGCTATAAGTCGAGAGGTTTTCGTGCGTGGAATAAACAAGGTATACACCCATTCGATAGCGATAAGAGAATATTATGGACTCCGGTGGATCACTCACCATACGTTGAATTTATCTCGCAACCACCGAGTATGGAGGAGATTTGTAATACCTTATCTGCCGCCTGGAACGTGGTGCGTCATATAAAAGTTGTGGGAGGTGCTCTTTCTTTGCTTTTCCGCACCACGAGTCTTAGTCGATATGGGCGAGCTTGGTACCACTTCATATGCAACAACTTGATACCAACCAAGCATGTTAGTGATGTAACTAAGAACGAGCTCATCTTCTATATGCCATAATTCTTGACATACATGATTAACCACGGTAATTATTGCAAGGTCCCTTCATAACAAAATGCTACAACCCAAAACAGGGGGACTAATCTTACCGAGTTTAATTTGTGGGTTATGTAAAGAGGACGGTGTTACATGGGATAACTCCGAGCCATTGGAAAATCCTAAGGGATCCATAGATTCGGCTACTATTGCTTCTTATGACGAGTGGGCGGGCGGTGTGCCTAATCCGAAGGTGAGGATATATTCTTCATCCCGAATTTGCTCTACCGGCTATTGAGCCGATACTCATGCCCAACCACGAATATTGACGTTCCATCCGGTTCGGCAAAGACGTTCTCGTTCTAGACGCTCACATAATGTACTCTTGGACACACTAGTTCGTGAAGTACGAGAATTGAGAAGGGCTTTTGTAGGCGAGCAACGCCACGAGCGGCACAAGAAGAATATGAGAATGAGCACAACCGAGTACTTGCCCGGATATATAGCCGGACACACCCGCAATTCCGGTTCCCAATACCACCACCACCGGGCCCTATTGCTCATTTTTCACCACACGACTCGATGAGAGTCCTAGGCACTCCGGCTATCGGGAAAGTTTTCTAAATCCCCATTGAGGACAATGTTCAATTTAAGTTTGGGGGTGTAATCTGTATTTGTGTCTTTTGAGTCGTGTCGAGTCGTGTCAATTTAAAAAAAAAAATATCGAGTTGAGTCGAGTCGGGTAGTTTGTTGAACTATAGAACTACATGACTAAGTAGATTTGTTGATTGCGAGTTGAACTGTATCACGAAAGCATGCTTTTAAGTGGTGATCTATATTTTGCTTCATTGATTTCATATTCATGAATAATTCATTAACTTATTTGAAAATTATTAATGAAGTCGAGTGTTGCTTGTATGATCCCACGGATTCTAGAACTTGTTTGATCACTAATTGAGGCGAAATCTAGGTGAAATAACATAAGGAAATGATTTAGGCCATCTTTGAATAAAAGTTAGAGCCAAAATGACTACCCTTGTACGATATAATTTCACTAGTGTCCCCTTTTGAGCCTATTAAACCTGTTCTTTGGCAACCAAGTTTTTACCTTGAGCTTATATGTGAAAATCCTAATTACCCATCACTCATACACACAAAATGATTGAAGGTTGAGGAGGATGTATTAAGTAAGGTAGATGTTCATTCGCATGAAGTTGCCGAGAAAAAGAAATAATGAAACCCCATGTGTTAAAATATACAAAAGACCAAGTTTGGGGGTCTCGAAAAAAAAAATGTTGAAAATAGAGGCTCGTAAAGGGAGAATAATTGAAAATTCAACAAAAGTGAAAGTAGCCATTTTGTTTGGCGGTTGGTGATTTGAAGAGGTAATTGTGTGTTTGGGTGAATTGAGCCACTTAATCCTAAATTTTCCTACCCGACCCTAAGCCACATTACAAGCTTTGGAAGTCCTATTGATCCATGTGTTATATTAGCCTACATTAGTGGAGATTAGTGGGAATAACAAGCCTATGGAATCCGGTAGTCATTATCTTTTGATACTTAGTAGTGGATCATCTTGATAACATTTGATTGCGTAAATCAATTTGAATAATGTAAACGGAATTTTCATGAATATTCAACACTTTTGATCACAATGATAAAATGCATGCTTGATTGATAGTGAAATGAGTTTTTAGACAAATTTTATTGGTTTATGGAGTTTTGTAGTTGTTTGTGTTGTTGTTTTGTTTGTCTTTCATTTTGGAGTTATAATTGTTTGAGGACAAACAATAGCTTAAGTTTGGGGGTATTTGTTAAGTTGGTATTTTACCAACTTATTTGATATTTTAGAGTAGAATTTGGTTTTATTTTGGGTGTTTTTAGAGTCGTTAGAGTCCTATTTATTTCAATTAGAGTCGATGTAGAGTCAATACTGATTTGGTAGCCGAAATGAAGAAAACGGTGAAAAACAACTTGAAGAAAGAAGAAATCATGTAGAAAGAAGAAAAAAAAAATCGTATTTTGACAAGGACGGGCGGGCGGCTGCCTTTTAGGCCCAACACTGGCAGCCACAGCAAATACGTGGCGGGGAAGAAGATAGTTTGGAGGCGAGCATGTGGCGCGGCAGGCTAACGCCCGGCCAGCAGCGCCGGGTGGCAATTGTGCAAAAAAAAAAAAAAAAAAAAAAAAAAAATGATGGCGCCCTAGGCTCGTGCGAAAAGTGGCGATGTGCGGGCGCCAGCGCTGTGCGATAAAATGGGACGAGATTGCTTTGGCGCCGCAGCTCCATGCGCGGCGGAAAATCCTATGTTCACCTACCCTCTTCTTGGACTTTTGTGTACTATAAATACCATCCTTGGGGCTTGAAATTAGGGCATCTTGGAACCCTTGGGAAGGCAATAAAAACAGCTACAAGACAAGGAAGAAGATTTTGAGCATTTTGAGAAGAATTTGGAGAAGAAGATTGGAGACTTCTATCATCTAGAAATAGAGAAGATCCTCAACTCTTGTTCTTATTTTGTTGCTTTCTTCATATCTTGTAAGATGTATTGTTGTATTTTCATGGATTCATTTTCTTTAATTATGAGCTAAACTCTATAATTCTAGAGGATTGATGTAATCTATGTTTGAACTTATGTTTTGAGATTGTGGTTTTGTCAATCTAGATCTATCAATTTATTTGTGCTATTTAGATCTATTGCTTCTAAATTACTTGATCAATAATTTAGATTGTTTGGTGTATTTGATTTGACACTTGAGAGAGGTAATTGAATACATGACCTTGGAATAGCATAACCTGGATTTCATAAAATTGAGAGATTTGTGAATCCTTTGAAGTCATTTATCAAGATTCATAGCTTTTATTGAGATTTTGATTGGTGATTTTTATAGAGATATTGATTTCCCAATTGAATTTAAAATCATTGGCACTTGAGAAAGGGAATGATTATTGTAGAAATCTTGACTTATAAATTGATAATTGATGATTGATAAACCATATTGACAACATAAGGGATAACTAGATTCATCATACCTCTAGAATTCATTTAATCATTTGGATAAACTCATTGATATTTACATAGTCTTAATTTATTTTTAGTATTTTTAGTATAATCAACTCCATCAAATATTGAATTTCTAAATAAAGTTAGACTACTATATTATAGTACTTAGCGATAATTCGATAATTATTCCCCATGGATTAGACAACCCTACTACTCTATATTAAAACTTGACACCGTACACTTGCGGTAAGAAAAATCTCTAACAATGGCCATCTTGGTATTGTGGATCAAAATATGTTCAAAATCATAGCCAATTTTATTATTGGCAAAGATGCATGGGATACCCTACAGAGTCACTGTGAGGGATCTGCTAGTGTGCGACAAACCAAACTTAGGTTACTTACCAATAAGTTTGAAATTTTAAGGATGCAGGAAGATGAGAACATCGCCACAAACAATGCCAAATTGTGTGATATTACCAATGAAGCCCAAGCCTTATGTGAACTTGTCGGAAAATGATGAGATCTCTCCCTGTTAGGTATAATATCAAAATCTCATCTATTGAAGAAGCCCATAACACCGCCTCATTAAGCCTTGAAAAACTTGTTGGCATTCTTCAAACCTATGAGATGAATATGGCTCAACAAATGGAGAATATGGGTCAAAAGTTTGCTTTTCAAATTGAGTCCCCTTTTCAACTTGAGTCCAAAGTTACTGATGACTTTGCTGAACTTACCAATGAGATTGAAAATTCTGATCTAGGAGATGACTCTATGGCCATGTATTCGAAAATATTTGATTGATTCTTAAACTGATCAAAAGTCATAAAAAGTCTAAAAATTTCACAAAAACTTTTAAGCCTGAATCAAGCAAGTTCCCTAAAAAGAACACCTTTGATGAAAATCAAGATCGTTTTTACGGTAAAATATCAAACAAGTTTGACACTAAAACTCTTGATTCCATTAGGTGTAGGGCATGTCTCTTTGGGTATGGTCATTATGTTGCCCAATGTGCTAATACTCTTATGAAAAGGGAATGAGCTTGAATGTGACTTTGAGTGATAATGAATCTGAAAATGAGAAGAATGAAGAGTAAGAACACAAGGTTCTGACGACATTAGTGAAAGATCGAAAATTTCTCCAAATAAATCCTTCATGTGTTGCCAGAGGTGTGGCCCGAGATGTGATCACACCTTCTTTGATAACATCAGAGTTCACATATGAAGAATAGGATACCTTAACTATTTCGGACCTTTTTTGTTTCAATTCGACTGCATTTACGATGATGTTGAGCGGATGATGATTCGAATGGTGTAAGCCTAGAAGACACATACACGAAGTCGTATAAGGATTGATCAAGAGGATTAAACTGAATGAAGTCCTAAAAAGGAGAATGATCGACTCAAGAAGGAAAATTATGAACAAAAGGAAGTAATTACCAGGTTAGAGGCGTCTATTACCAAGAATGATCTTGACTTTAAAAAGGTATATTCTAAACTTGATCTCTTGAAATCATGAAGAAGTTTAATTGGGAAATCAAAACCGGATGATATACTTTCTTTGGGTAGTGATGATAAAGTTGGCATTTGCTATAAAACTCTGTATTTGTTAAGGCAAAATAACAAGGAGAATCTTGATTCCTCTAACAATAAAAAGAGAGTTTTTCTCAAACCACGGAAACGCCACTTTATTTGTCACTATTGTCATGATCCTGGACACATTAAACCGTTCTATTATAAACTAAAATCGGATCTAAAATTTGGACGTCAGATGTCATCGCTAACATCACAACATCCTCGTAATCACTTTATGAAATATGTATGGTATATTATAAACTAAAATCGGATCTAAAAAATCTGATATTAAATGTCATGTTATCTATATTTCTTTGAGATCTAACATTGCAGGATTATGGTATTTTGATAGTGGATGTTCACGACATATGACAGGTACCTTGGAGTATTTAACTGAGTATGAAGAATACAATGGTGGCAATGTAACCTATGGAGGTGGAGCTAAATGGAAGATAATTGGAGGGACGTTGAACGTTGAAGAACTACCCAAGCACCGTAATATGCTCCATGTAGTTGGTTTTAATGCTAATCTCATCAGCTTAAGTCAATTATGTGATGATGATCTCTATGTAAATTTCAACAAAAACTCTTGTGAGGTGTTCAATGAATCTGATACTTGTATCCGTACTGGCTTGAGGTCTTCTGACAGCTGTTGTCAGTATTGTAATGAGCAACTTTGTCACAGTGCACACACTAATGACACTGATCTATGGCATCAAAAATGAGGTCATGTTAGCCCTAAAAAGCTAATGGAACTAGTGAAATTTGAAGCTGTTATAGGCTTGCCTAAATTGTCCATGAATAGTGTCAATGTTTGTGGGAGTTGTCAAAGGGGTAAACAAAATAGAGTGTCACATCAAATGACATCACATTTCTACACTACTAGATGTCTGGAGTTAGTTCATATGGATCTAATGGGTTCTATTGAAATTGAAAGTGTGGGTGGTAGGAAATACTCCTACGTGATTGTTGATGATTTTTCACGTTACACGTGGACATACTTTCTACATGAGAAATCAAAACCTTTGATTTCTTTAGAAGGCGGCATAAAAGCCTTTATAACTTGTATAATCTAATCATACGCAAATTAGATGGGACCATGGTAAAGAATTTGAGAATTATTCTTTCTCGTCCTTCGTGATGGAAAAGGAATTTTTCATGAATTTTTCACACCCAAAACTCCACAACAAAATGGAGTGGCAGAGAGAAAAAATCGTACATTGCAAGAGATAGCCCGTGTCATGCTTAGTTCAAAAAAACTTTCAAAAAGATTTTGGGTTGAAGCTCTAAATACTGCTTGTCACATAGCAAATCGTGTATATTTGAGGCCATGATGTTCTATGAACCCTTATGTAATTCTTTTGGGGAAGAAACCTAGCCTCAAAATTTTCCATGTTTTTGGGTGTGTGTGCTATGTTCTAAATGATCGTGATAATCTTGGTAAGTTTGACTCAAAAAGTGATAAGTGCCTATTTCTAGGCTACAATTCGAACAATCATGCTTATCGAGTTTACAATCTTCGTACTAAGACAATAATGGAATATGTAAATGTAGTCTTCGATGAACTCTCAAATATTGCAGGTAAGAGTGAAGAAGACAATATTGGAGACCTACTCGAGTTCGTTGAAACTGCTCCAGTGACGGATGTAAGCATAGATGTGACTGAGAATGTGACTGAAGCCTCATCCACAGTTGTCCCCAATGTAGAACCAAATGTGACGACTTCTGAGCCTACTTCCATGTCTCACGATCGCTGGGCCGGTAAAAAAAATGACTCGATTCAAGCACTGAACCCATTAAAGAAACGACCGATCCAATCTTGGACCTTGGCAGAAATATACGTACAAGGATTCAGAAAAATCACCCTACGTTTAAAATCATTGGTAATGCTACTGATGTTATTAAGACAGGAGGGAAAGGTAAAGTAAACTATCGTGATATGGTAAGGATGGTTTGCATGTCTGCTCATAGTGTTAGTGTGAGAACTTGTTGCTTTGTGTCCAATTCTGGATACATGCTATGCAAGAGGAAATAGTCAATTTGTCAAAAATAAGGTGTGGTTTTTGGTCCCTAGGCCAATTCAAAAATAAAACTGATTAATCTGGAAAAATTGTTTGCAATAAAGCTCGATTAGTTGCTCAAGGGTACACACAAGTTAAGGGAGTTCGATGAAACCTTCGCTCTTGTAGCCCGTATTGAGTCAATATGTCTATTGCTAGCAATTGCATGTTATATGGGTTTAACTTCACCGTATGGATGTAAAAAAATGTGTTTTTAAATGGCTTTTTAGATGAAGAAGCTTTTGTAGAGTAACTAAGGGTTTTGAGGACTCCTTTAAGCCTAACCATGTGTATAAGCTTAAAAGAGCTCTCTATGGTCTTAAACAAGCTCCGAGGGCTTGGTACGGTAGGTTAACTGAGTATCTTCTTCAAATTGGTTTTAAACGTGGTGAAATAGATAAACCTTGTTTATTCCAAAGAAAAACCATGACATCATGATTACTCAAATCTATGTCGATGACATTATTTTTGGTTCATCCTCTGTTAAATTGTTGAAATAATTCATTGCTTGTATGTCCTTCACTTTCAAAATGAGTATGGTAGGTGAGTTTAGTTACTTCCTGGTCTTGCAAATTTAACAATTAAAGGAAGGAATTTTTATCTCACAAAGCAAGTATGCCAAAACCTTGTGAAAAAGTTCAATTTGGAAAATGCTTCTCACTTGAAGACTTCCATGGGGTCGAGTCAAAAGTTGAGTAAGGAAGATGTGGTTTAAAATCGTGACCACACCTTGTATAGAAGCATGATAGGAAGTTTGTTGTACTTGATCGCCGATCGTCCCGATATCATGTTTAGTGTTCGTCTTTGTGCTCGATATCAATTTGATCCCAAAATTACTCACTTAAAGGCCTTAAAACATATTATTCGATATGTAGGAAGCACAACTAATTTGGAAATTTGATACATAAAAGACACTAACACTAATATTGTGGGATTTAGTGATTTTGATTGGGCTGGAGATGTTGTTGATCGAAAAAGTACAACTTGAGTATTTTTTTTTTTGGGAAATAATTTGGTCTCATGGTATAGCAAAAAGAAAAATTATGTATCCCTTTCGACTGCTGAATCGGAATATGTAGCAGTTGGAAGTTGTTGCACACAACTTTTATGGATGAACCAAAAGATTGAGGACTATGGTTTGCAAAGTGAAACACTAATTGCCGATTGTGATATATGAGTGCAATTGATATTTCAAAAAATCATGTCCAACATTCTCATACTAAACACATAGATATTAGACATCACTTTATTCGAGATTAATTGAGAAAAATATAATTCGCATTGAGTATATTGCTACTTGAAAATCAACTTGCATACATCTTCACCAAGGCTTTGGATTTTGAGAAATTCTCCAATTTAAGAAAATCTCTCGGTTTATGTGTTCTCTCGAAATATTACACAAGATGTTCTTGCATTGCACATCACATTTGTTGTAACATCCAAACACCGCATGTCTCTTCTTCTTCTTTATTTCTTTTTAATTTTTTTGTATTCATCCCCGCATATTAAGTTCATCATGCATATCTCGCAAAAAATAGATTGATGATTCGAACTAGTCACATATATTTTCTCACTTGGAAAACTCGGTGTGAGTTGATCTCTCCAAATTATAAAAAATGATATTTTTTTCCCAGTTTATAAATAAAGTTTTGATCATGCTTGGAGGCCTTAAAAGAAAAAGCTACCAACCCATTGTGTGCAACTATTCCTTGTGACTAATTTCTTCAAGCTTATTGTTGTCTAAAAAGGCATGATCGTGTGAATAAAAAGAGCTACCTATGGCATTTGAGTAAAAGCTCCTTCTCGCTAACTCCCTCATGAGACTTGGAAAAATTGGAGAAAACTCAAAAATTTTGAAAAATTGGGATTTCGGATTGTGATTCATTGAATCAGTTAGTACATGTGTGACTCAAAATGTGACGACATGTGATCCTATATCCATTGCTGCAGCACTTATCTCTTCTTGTGTGCGATTTTCTTTTGTTTAGGCATATAGTAGGTTTTGCATGTCACGATGATGTTGGCTAATTTGCTGAGATTTGGTTTCCATATATAATCTGAGCTTGATATTTTTCTCTTCCCAAAATCTTGAAAATCTTGATGGTTATTTTGTGGGTTGAACATGATTTGGAGGATAGGGAAAATCTTTTTGATCTCTCTTTCCTTATCACAATTTGACTTAATTTGGACACTTTGTGAACTAGAGTTTGGAATTAATTGGACTTCATATTTCTTTCCTTATTTTTCAATTTTGTCCATGAGATATTATTTCCTAATAAAACTTTTCACTTTGTGCTTTGAATTTCGTGTCGATTATGACTCTTATCAATTCCCTATTAAATTACAGTACTCAAGTACAATCTCTTCTCTCTTACGCTATTCAAGTATTTTGTGTGGCTTGAATTTTCTCAAAGTTGAAATCTTCTCTCATTCTCTATAGCTCGATTTGTATCATCCATCAAAACCTCTTTGGAAGTCCCAAAGAAGTCACCATCTTTCTCACAAAACTCAAAGCCCTCACTCGTAAAAATCTATGGTTTGAAACCTCTGCTCCGAGATCTTTGTCGGAGATGGTGCAACATCTGACATCACATCTCTCTCTGATAAGAATATTTCATCTTCTCCGATTAAAGAGAGTTTGGCGCCCCCTGAGACGGTGGGTACACCTTCTTCCATTCCTACAGAAGTTCCTGCGCAGAGCACTACACCTCCATCTCCCCAAACCCCTGCACCTGAGTATGTTGAAGATGCCCTTGCATCCGATACTCAAGATGCCTCTGCATCTGGTACTACATCTCTCACTATTCAAATACACGACCCAGGTATGGATTCTTCCCTTCCTACATCTAGTACTACCATCCTCTCCTAGACCTACCCCCACTACTCTCATTCTGGTTCCGTTCCAAGAGGATTCTCTTGCTGCTGTTCTACCTGGGGAATAGGATAACAAAATTGATGTCGATGATCCCCCAGATTTTGAGGTAATTCGCATTGTTCATGGGCCATTAAGAAACCCTAATGTTCGTCGTTCGAAACGCTTGAGAGG
Organism: Rehmannia glutinosa; assembly: GCA_016081115.2. Taxonomy (NCBI): domain Eukaryota; kingdom Viridiplantae; phylum Streptophyta; class Magnoliopsida; order Lamiales; family Orobanchaceae; genus Rehmannia; species Rehmannia glutinosa. The sequence continues at coordinate 77,692,450 of CM071926.1, forward strand.
CTACTCCCCAGAAGACTTCAAAGGTTCTTATTCTACCCTTGAAGTTTCTCCTAAAGCAAAGAAAAGAGGTTGGGGACACCACAAAAATAGGGGAGATGAGTTGCATATACCACATGTCAGTTTCAGTGATTCTGAGGACAATGTGATCCAGTTTGTTGTTCCACCTAGAAATCCTATGCAGATAGAACCCCATGAAAGTGATGATGACATGCCCTTGGCTCAAATGGTCCAGAAAGCCAAGAAAGGGAAAAGTGTGGCCAAGAATGTGAGCACATCTAAGTCCGCACCTACAGCAGTTGACTCCAGTTCTGAATTTGATGACTCGAGTGATGAGGATTTTGATGCCTCAAAGGAACCAAACACTGTGATTGACTATGAGGCTCTGGTTGATGAAATAGGTGATGAAATGATGACCAGAAGAAAGAAGGAAGCTGTTGGGATAGATGCTGAGAAGGATGTGATGTCATCCGACGACACATCTGATTCTGAGTTTGATCTTGGGAGAGCCCATTCTGAATCATTTTACACCCCCTGTTGCGACCAGGTTTCATGCTTTAATCTTACTCGTGATTTTATTGATGAAAGATGTAGGGATTATGATCACTTCGCCCAGTACAACTTAAACAGATTTTTTGAGGAACGGAATTTAATTACTACAATTGATACTGCCATGTCTTATGTTAACTCTGTTGTTTATGAGTTATATGCCAATTTGTCTCCTAGGATTACTGTTCGAAGATCTCCCAAGTATGGGAAAGTGTTTGTCAGAAATAGGATTTACCAGTTCAATCCTACAATTATCAATGAATTCTTTGATATGACTGACTTCGAGGCTGAGGTTCCCTTTGATTATAATGAGATGACCAAGTTTCTAACAGGTGGAAGGGAACTCGAATGGCCAGCACATCCACGAAAACTTCCCTCAGCATGCACAAAATTTGTTGTGCAAATTGGTCACACTCCAAAAATAATTCCATAGTGACTCGAGCTCATGCACGTGTACTGTATCAAATAGGAAAGGGGTCTACCCCTCGATTTTGGGAACTTGACTTTTGAGGAGGTGACATTCTTTGCTGATAGTAGGTCCAAGTCCTGGTCACTTCCATTTCCCAGCCTCATCTACAAAATTCTGGTGTCTCAAGGGTTTGAACCAAGACAGGGTGAACGGTTCACTAATCCACCTGGCCTCTTCCATGTGTCTCGGCTTCTGCTCAACTCTTGGAATAGAATTGTTGATTTGCCTCTTGTGTATCCATGGGATACACCACCTGCTCCTGAAACTCCTATCACCGATGCTCCTCTGTCTGCTGAAACCTCTGTTTCTCAGTCTGTCCCAGATGTGGCCTCAGATGTGGTCCCCGATGTTGGCAATATTCAGGATCACATTTTCCCTAACATTCCCTATGTTCCTATTTATGTGGCTTTCTTGTAGGTTCAGTTTGGCTCGCTTTCTGGCCAAAAAGGGGTAGAGGATTTGGCTGCTGGACCGAGCAATGTTGCAGGTGGAGTTATGGTTGTTGATGCTCCTGGGAATGCTTCTCAAAATCCTGAAAATGATGATGCTCAAAATGTTGTTGCTGCACCTATGAATGGACAGGGTGAAGACGATGAAGGCCTTCAATTTGATTTTGAAGGACAAATGGTTACAAATATTTCCACCGATGAACTTTATGATATTTAATTATGGGGTGTATTAAAACAATTATCTAGTTAGGATTACTTGCTTTTGGTTGGTGATTCCTTGACAAAACTTTGCTTGTGATTATTTTGCTGCAGATATGAATGTGTCCTGAAATGTGATTACATCTGTTTCAGTATTTTTACCATCATGATATTTAGGGGGAGTTGATATATTTAGGAGGAGATGGTTTGATTTGTGCTTGATATGTGTTTTGTCCAGAAGGGCAAAAAGTGGGAGATTGTTAGGGCGGATTATTTCGCCTATAATAATTTCCTTAAATAAAAGATGGTGTTTGAACTATTTTGCCTTTCTAGACTTATGGTAAGATTGAGTTGGTGATATGGTACATATATATTAGAACTCTTTGATATTTATCTTGTTTCCTAACATAAGTGATATACTTGTCATATTTTGTATATATATTCTTTCCATATTTATTAGGACTCATTGATGGACTTGGACGTCTATATAAGAGAGGATGACGTGCATAATGTTTACACTAGAAATACACCGATGATAAAGATTTATTAATAACTTTCAGGTAATTAATTGAATCAAGTTTCCTATATTAATTACCTTATATCCAAAACAAACACACACTAAAAAAAAAAGTCATGCCATTCTAAAATGCAATGATTATAATAGTCAACCAAGATGAGTTAATTCCTATTTTCCTTCATTAATTTCCTCACAATAAATATCATAATTATATTGATTTATACAGGCACCTTATATTCCGGTTTCTGCTTTTTTAATCTTGTACCTCTACGAAATTGTATCTTACACTCATGCATCTCTCCTACAAACTAGCTTGTATATACTCATGGTGGAAGTAATAAAAAGAAAAGTGAAGCAAAAAGAAATAGAAAAAATATTGTAAAAGTGGTTGGAAAATGTGTAACTTTAGAAATACATACAAAAGGTGATACAAGTATTACACTGCAAACAAAAGAAATTTATTACTTGGAATTTAATGAGAGCCCACTAATCTCACCATCTCTTTTTCTTTTTCTTACACTTTTAGTCCAAGAGAAATTCTTAGCCCTTGGATTGGTATCAAATCAAGGGTTGTGATTACATGCAGCTTATATAGTACAAGTTTCAATTGTTCCAGGCATTATATATATATGAGTGAGTTTCTCTCAGAAAACACAAACATTCCTTTGATAGCTAGTCATTTTGTTTGCATACAAATAAATAAATAAAATATTGATTTAGCCATCTTATTATCCATGGAAGGTGAAGGAGAAAATTCCAATAATCCTCCGCCATTAAGTACTGCAAAGGATAGTTGCTTTTTGCTAATGACAACTTTTCCTACCAAAAATTGTTGAACAATCATAATCCATCAACTCTGTTTCATTCTAATGATTTGCAGACAAATAATGAAGTGCTTCTTGATGGAGAGGTTGTTGACCAAAATCAAAATCGAGACGAAAAATTTTTATTAATAACTCAATTAATTAATTAGTTGTTGTGATGTGCAGTGGAATGATAGTTCGGAGAAGGGAAGCTCTTCTGCTTATTGGATCAAGGGTCAGTGGACAACTGAAGAAGATAGGTAAAATGGAATATATATATATATAGTTGTTTAATTTGTTTTGAAGAAAGGAATTTAATTTAGGATTTTGATGATTTAATGCAGAAAACTGGTTAAGTTGGTGAAGCAATATGGATACAGAAAATGGGCAGTGATAGCTGAACAAATGGTGGGAAGAATTGGAAAACAATGTCGTGAGCGATGGCAAAATCACTTGCGCCCTGATATCAAGGTTTTTTTTATTAATTCACCGAGTATATTTTATTTTTTTCGCAGTCATTTTAAATGGGATCATATTTTTTTTTCATCTTATCTTCAAAATATACTTGCTTAAAAATTGATTGATGTCCTTTTCTAACATATCTTTATTGTTTTGGGGCATCTGAAAAATTACATGCCGGTTAATTATGGCTATTTTTATAGGAGTAAAATCTGCAGTAGATTCTTTCAATTTTCTGTTTTTGCTATATTTTTACATGTTAAGATATATGAGTTTATTTGTTGACAGTATAACTCCATCTTTTCATGATGAAATCTTAAATTTTAGTGATAAATTAATGATGGATTGAGATAAGATCATAGGGATTGCGTTTGCTTATGAGGGCTTTGAAACAAAATTAAACCTTGAGGTTAGTTTTCTATATCAGCCTTCACAATTTAATTTGTTAATGCTATTTAACAATCTCTGTATGTATTTTGTGTTTCTTTTTCTAGGGTTTCTTCCTTGTATTACATTCTCTTGAGAGTCAACATTACATTCATGTGGTTGAAAAAACTTTTTAACAGATAAAGCAACCTAAATTTGTTACAATGGCACTGAATTTGATGCTTCTATGGAAGAGATTTGGTGGGGGTTTTGCATGCCTTGCAACCACCACTCCACCCCACACCCTCATTTTATTGATTTGTTATTTTTTTTAATTAATTGTAAATATAAAATACACATTATTAATTACATATCACTTTTATCTTAATTTTGATTGATTAAATGTTCATGATTTCAGAAAGATGTAGTTTGGACTGAAGAAGAAGAGAGGTTGATAATTGAAGCCCATGAGAAATTCGGAAACAAATGGGCAGAGATAGCCAAATGCGTCCCAGGCAGAAGTGAAAACTCAATTAAGAACCATTGGAATGCTACAAAAAGAAAACAGACTTCAAAGAGAAAGATCAAAAGACCAGAAAGGCTAGGGCCAATTCAATCATATATTTTGGAAGAATACGTCAAGAAAAAGTATTTCAATAAGGGATCATCAATTAATACCTCAAAAACCAACAATAATCCGCAATCAACCACCACAACCAGTTGTCCTTTAGCGCAGAATAACAGTCTCAGTGGTGATGATGAATCAACTACTTATAATTTCACACTCGAGACGTTTGATGAGGAGATGAATTTCATGAAAAACCTGTTTGCGAACAATGAGAATTCGGATCGGATAATTAATGGATCTGATCAACATAGCAATATTATCTCTTCTGGCTCGTCGTCCAATTTCTCCGTCTCCACTCAAACGATCGATGTTCAGCCAAATGGAGATAACTTATTGGCTTCTTCTTCTTCTTCAGAAAATAGCATGGTACAAATTGGTGGTAATAGAGACATTTTAATGCAGGAGGGTCAAGGGGCATATTTTTCTTCAGAGATTAATTACTTCTATTCTTATATGTTTGAGGGATCTTTCGGCAACATGGGCTCAAACATGGGATGAATCGAGATGATACATTTTTCTGCTGGTAATTGAAAAAGTGAAGATGGATTTTATGGAAATTATATTTGACTTTGTTATGTATTTCTATTGTACAACATATATTTTGTCTAATTAATAGGGTTTAGTCAGTTAGATATTAATTAACTGGCTTTCATAGTTCTAGGCAGTTTATAGTTATTATGTGAACTAATTCTGATTTTCACATCTAATTATATATTATATTGTGGGCATTTCAATTTTGTTTGAAATTTTAGTATGTGTACGAAAACCTTGGTGTCCGAATGGTGGTTGTGTACTTCTCCAGGTGTTGGTTACGTTTTTCGTTTTTTAGTTGCATGCAATTTTTGTTGTTATTTAATGGGTGTGTTTTCTTCTCTCTTCCTATTTTTCTCTTGTTTTTATCTTCATCAGTCAATTGATTTCTATTCTTTTCAAGCTCTCTTTGACCAAATTCTTGTTTTTTCCATGAGCACATTATGAAACCAAAAGCTAGTTTGGCCTCACAAATGGCTAACTTCCCATGCATTATGCATTCTTGTTTCCTATATGTAATATGTGGGGTGACAAAAGCAAATATGTAGTTTGTGCTTTAACAATGTTTTTTTTATATATTTCTGATACGTCACCTACGACTTGAATGGCCTTGGGCGATAATTAAGTAAATTACTTTTTATGTAACATTAATTGACTTTCTATCGGAATTAATCATTTTGTGTGTGTGTATATAAGTGTACGCGTGCGCGTGTGAGTAAGAAAGTATCGATACGATTGCTTATAATTATTACATTAACGGTTTTGTCGTTATTATTTTTCGTACTAACTGTCGTGTATATATATATATAGTCATCATATCAATGATAAGAACTACTTGTGATCATAAAAGATTATATAAGACAAAAAATATTTTTCGAACTTCGATCTATTTAATGAGCTCAAGTGAGAAAAAATGATTTTTCTTCGCATGTTTTCTTTAATTTGTTAGTCATATGCAGAAGTATTTGTAAAATAGCATTTCTTTTTACAATTTGTGTACATATCTGTAGTGATGTTATTTTAGCCCTTGAACTTTGACATCAGAACTAATTATAGTAATTGAAATTTTTGTTAAGTAATATGTCCATAATAAAACTTTTTTCCCAAATAAAGCAACGGTATTATTAATTTCTTATATTGCATTGCACATTTAGACAATAGGCGGTCTTCTCATGCGTAAATCGGCATGGACTTATATACTGAGATTGGAGCACACAATCACCGTTGTGGTGTAACATGACCTATATGCCAAAAATATATAATCCAAATAGTTTTCAAACTTTGTTACATTTTCTTATTGTGAAGAATACAAGTAAAATAATTATGTTATAATTTAAACGGTACTTGATCCAAGTTATTAGTAAAGGTTCCCATTAAAATCTCTGTCTCGATAAAAAAATCAACTGCATGTATTTTTCTCTTAAAATAAATAACAAATTAAATCATTTAGAATTTTAATATTCAAAGACTAATAAAGTATGTTGGATAATTTCAAATCAGCATACATCTAAAAAGGAATAATATCAAAGTTGATTATCACCAGACTTAAGTACTGGAACTGGAAATCAAGACCTCCTAAATTGAAGTATCATGGCTCAATTTTATCACTTGATCACATTTTCATAATCAGGGGTAAGTTAAAGCTTCAAAATATATCATGCTTAAGTACAATGAAAATTAATGTTTTGAAAAGCTTGTTTATATCAAACCGTAAAATGAAATTATTTTTCATTATGGCTTCCCCAATTAGGAATATATATACCTATATAGGGGGAGGATCCAATGAGACCATATTTTATGGTGAGACAGTGTGGACTAATCTCAACCCTCCCTCATTTACATCAAAGGCTAGGAATAATTTGGGATAATAATATATTAACCATTTAATAAATCTCGAAAAGGGTAAAATTATCAAAACAAACATGTGGGGGCCATCCAAATATGGAATCGATTATTAGGAGAGAGAAAATCATGTGGGGAAAGAGAAAATCGCTACCGGGAGCGAGAAAATTTCGCATGTGCTCTGTCATGCAGTATGTTGTACATTTATCAGTGATTTGTTGTATACTTAACACTATTTTATTGTGTGTTTAACATAATTTTACTGCATATTAAAATGGTCAAAACAAAAACATGTGGGGACCGTGAATTAAGGAATCAGTTATAGAGAGAGAATCACGCTCATTAATATGTGGGGGCCGTGGATTAAGTAAATCGATTATAGAGAGAAAAAAAATCACGCTCATTATTGTATGTATATTTAACATATATTTATCAGTATATTTAACACTATTATGTTGTATATTTAACATATTTATACTGCATATTACAATTGTCAAACAAAAATATAAGTATACAACAAAACACATATAAGTATACATCAAACACATATAAGTATACGGCAAAAACATAAGTATACAGCAACATAAATACATATATCAAAAATTAACTACTTATACAGCAAAAAAAATAAGTATACAGTAATCCTCACTGTCTCCTCGTAGGCCCTCGTTTTCTCCATGTCGGCATCGTTTGCTTCACCAATCCTCCAATCATGTCCTTTATTCTGAAATCCCAAAATATATCTCTCGAACTCCGGCACTCCGATCGCCTTCTTCAACAAAATACTCGGCTAACTCCTCCACCATCCCCGAATCAAGCATATCGTCGACTCGTTTTATATTGAGGTGGTAATGCTTATACCTGGATTAATAAGGGGATCGGAGACGGCTGCCGACGGTGGTGGAATTTTTGGTGCCCAAGGTGACGCCTCACCCGACTGAAAAGAGGGGAGAGCAGGGGATGAAGGTTTCTTGTGGAGGTGCAGGGGAGCCGAAGATGGGGCAGAGACTGGCGGTGGATGAGGAAGGTACGCCGGTGGTGATGGTGGCGGATGACAGCCAGGCAGTGGAGGGGCGATGTAAAGGGTGGTGGCGGTGGAGGGGCGATGGAAGGTTTTTTGTTACCAAATGGGAATGAAATTGCTAATAATAAAATTACTATCTTACCCTTTATTGATTTTTAAAAAAAAATAAAAAAGCCATTAAATTGGGTAAATCTCAACCATCTAAAATTTGAAATTTGTGGATAGGCCAGATTAGTCCACTCACTCTAATTATGTGGTCTCATTTGATCATATTCCTACATATATATATATATAGTTGTATACATATATTCCCAACATTTATGCATTAATTACTTCTCAGATACAATGCATATGTTGCTTTTGTATATTCTGTGTATACTTAATTAACTACTCTAAGATGGGTGAAGATTGTATTGATTTATACAATTCTATGCATGTTTAATGTGATTTCTCTTGGATGAAAAATGAAGTACCCAAAAATAGATGATATTTGATGCAGACGGAAGCTAACGAATAAAAGAACAACGAACAAAAGCAATACGAAACTTAGCGAAGAAACGTAAATTGCAATAAACAAAAGAGATAAAATCTCAAATTTTAATAATATTCAACCTCCCTAAAAATAATAACAAAACAACTATTTATAGGATTAAACTCCTACAATAATAAAACTCCTACCTATCGAAAACTCTTAAAAGATAATAAAATAACCTAATAATCCAATCTTAAATGATCATAAGATAACTTTATCATTATCTCCATCATTCTCTTCGTGGTCGAGACGATTCGTCCTCAAATCGGACAGGAGATCTTGACTAAAAGAATAGAGTTGTCAAACCATGGAGGGGCGCGAGGAGGACGAGATGGAAAAATAAAGTGAATATCAAAATGTATTTGAACTGAATCAAAAATAAAATAATCCTGGTGAAACTCTAGAAAACCATCTCCACTTTGCCCAATCGACGACTTAATTCTAGTGCATCCATCAAACCAATCCTGAACGTCATTCATTTTGGAATTTATGGACAACAATAGAATAAATAGTGGATACATCATGAATTTTATTCCTTATCTATGATACATTGTCGTTACTTGTTTTCTCTATTGTTTTAGATTGAAGATCCCCACAAACAATCCTAATCTCTTTATAAAAAATTGATTGATCATCAAAAATTAGTGAATCATCATAGCTACCATTATCATCGTCAAATTCCAGAGGGTTTTCATAGCTAACCTCTGGAATATTGTCCTCATCTTCCTCATCATAGCCAACCATCGAATTTGCGTCCTCACCCTCCTCATCAAAGATAGGTGGACCATTTTAACCATTAATCTCCTCGTCAAAGTTTGGAGATTCTTCATAGCTAATCTCAGGTATAGTGTCGTCGATTTCTTCATCAAAAATTGGTGGTCCATCGTAACCACCATCCTCCTCATTTGATAAAATATGTGGGAATGGATAAAAATCAAAACCACATCCACCACGATAGTTCCGACCACTGCCTCCGTTGCCTACCTCGCGTGCTCGATCTCGATCGGTCGTGAGCTGAGCGGTGACGATGTCGAAAAATTCCTGCTGCTGGATGCGGAACGTGATTATCCGTTGTGTTAACAAATCGATCTGTTGACGGATCTGTGCGATGTCGTTCATGCATTATAGATCCTGTCTGTACAACATAGTTCAGGAGCGTAGTCTGGTCTCTGAATACCAACTGATGCAGACGGAAGCTAACGAACAACGAACAAAAGCTACGAAACCTCGCGAAGAAACGTAAATTGCAATGAACAAAAGAGATAAAATCTCAAATTTTAATAATATTCAACCTCTCTAAAAATAATAACAAAACAACTATTTATAGGATTAAACTCCTACAATAATAAAATTCCTACCTATCGAAAACTCTTAAAAGATAATAAAATAACCTAATAATCCAATCTTAAAAGATCATAAGATAACTTTATCATTATCTCCATCAATATTATAGTACTTGAAACCTTGACAGAGTTTTAATCGTACGTTGTAATTGTAAAATTGAATGATAAATGCTACTTAAAGCAGATAATAAAGAGCTTCAACCAAAAAAGAACTTGTAAATTCATTTTGTCAAAGGTTACTTTGAAGCAATGCAATAATATGTAGGAAGTTAGAATTTTGTTGAACAATAAATATTGAAGATTACAATAATCTCATTTGGGGATATTTTGCATATATGTATAGTTTTCACAAGGTCAATTAGTTTTTGTATCATAGTGTTTGTAAAAAATTATGGTGGAAGGTTTTTGTTTAGAAGAAATGGTTGGGATAATGTATATGCAAAGTCGAGGCCTGTATTAGATACAGTCTCCGCAAGACAAGAACGCCCCGTATACTAGTGCTTACGGTTCCGGCGCTCGCCTCTAAGATACAACGACTTATTCAGATTCCAGGTTAGCGGACAAAGAAAAAAACCGAACAACAACGAACAACAATGACAAGTTGTTCTTAACTTTCAAGATTTTGAAGGTAGGAAGTCAATATGCTCGTATGATGCAAATGACGGTAAAAGTTATTATCCGAGTTTTTCGTGTACATATTCATCTGCGGGGCTTCAATAATATGGCAATGAAGTGCCCGCGTTAAAATCGCGTCTGTAGGCTCGAAAAGGCATATTTTCACATGTACAGGAGCATTCATCGGGCGTGGGCTTCAATAATATCCAACATCCGGCATGGCATGACCCACGTTGGTGCGCCCACCGTCTTATTGGCTCGAAACTTCGGCATGTAACACGACCCAACCGCATGGCGTGCTCCGCTCATTCGCGCGGGGCCGAATCGTTTCCTAGGTTGAACTCGAGTTAATTAATTACAAAAATTAATTAAATCCATTTAATTTAATTAATTACAAAAATTAATTAATTAATTATTTTAAAGGTTTTTGGTCCAAAAAGAATAAGGGCCTTGAAGCCCAAGCCCAGGCCCGGCCCGGGCCGCGACCCACGACCCGGCGAAAATGCGGCGGCGGCGGCGGCGCGCGGTGCTTTGAACCAAACCCACAAACATGTAGGTCATCACCCCTTTAAAAACTTGGGTGCCCCAAGGGCCAAACCCATATGTCCAACTTGGGATATATAAAGTATGCAACTTTGCCTCCCTTTTCCTATGTGGGATGGAGCATCTCTCCTCCCCCACATTTTCCATTTCCCATACCATTTATTTGTATTAAGTGGCTAACTTCTAGCATTAATTTCTCATTCACCCTAATCGGTTTTGAGAAATTCCAAATGATATTCTCATCTACTCTTTTAGTAGAATTTTTACAAATAATTTAATTCCATTTTCCACTAATGGAAACCACTTAATTAATTGGTCAAAATCGGGTCAACACCCCATTTATCAAAGACCAATTCCAACAATCCCCACATGAATGAAATTAATGCATGTGTGTATGCAGATTAAGCTTGAAAGTCTCGGCGAATCGTTATTTCATCGAGGATAGGTAGCTTGTGGCTTTGAACCTTCCTTAGTAAAATACTATCGGATTTACTAGCCGCTTAGTGACGCGATTTCTTGAACTACTCAACCTGTTTGTGTAAACCAAGACAACAAGATTTACACAATAACAACTCTAACACTTGTTGTTCTCACGTTGTGTCCATTTCTACCATGGACCATATCTTAGGTTCATAAGTGTTTCTTTTGAAGCGGCCATTACTTCTCACTTATATAGGTGATCTCCTATTGAAGAGTGTCTGCAATACTCCACCTTTTGGTATAGGAATCATTAAAAGTCTTAAACTTAACCTCACCACATTCAGCAGGTTTACATTCACTTGGATGTATCGAGAATGAGCTAACACATTTTCCAAGTGTTCAAATTTGAACATTCATAACTTAGTTGTCCCATTGAACCAAGGTCTTGGGATCTCCAATTCACAAGGTTGGGTTACCACTATGAGCATTCTTTAAGTTGTGCATTTTAAACCCATTCCCATTAACAACTTATACGTTGATCTCGATTTATGCCTTTTGTAAGCGGATCCGCAAGGTTTTCCTTTGACTTCACGTAGTCAACCGAAATAACTCCATTCAAAATCAATTGTCTAATGGTATTATGTCTCCGACGTATATATCTAGACTTACCATTATACATCTTTTGCTTTGTGCCCTTCCGATTCCGATTGACTATCACAAAGTGTATCATAACAAAGAAAGTACGTTTTATTCCAACAAGGAATATCCTCTAGGAAGTTTCTAAGCCATTCACTTCTTCTCCAGATTTATCCAAAGCAATGAACTCGGATTCCATAGTGGATCGAGCTATGCACGTCTGCTTAGAAGACTTCCACGACACCGCTCCACCACCTATTGTGAAAACAAATCCACTTGTGGACTTGGAGTCTTTTGTGTCTGATATCCAATTAGCATCACAGTATCCTTCTAATACTGCTGGATATCTTGTATAAAGTATTCCATAGTTCATGGTATACTTTAAATATCTAAGTACCCTTGTCACAGCTTTCCAATGTTCCGTACTCGGGTTACTTGTGAACCTACTCAGCTTACTCACTGAATATGCAATGTCTGGTCGTGTACAATTCGTTAAGTACATCAGACTGCCAATTACCCTTGCATATTCCAGCTGAGAAACCGGTTCACCTCTATTCTTGGCCAAGTGTAGACTTAGATCTACAGGGGTCTTAGCCGGAGGACTATCAAAAGCATTAAACCTTCTAAGTATGCTTTCGACATAATGGGATTGTGACAAGACAATTCCATCTGAAGTTCTAGAAATTTTAATCCCTAAAATAACATCAGATAATCCCATATCCTTCATGTCAAAGTTCTTCTTCAACATGTTCTTAGTATTCATGATTAAATCATGACTACTACCCATAATCAACATATCATCCACATACAGGCATACTATGACGTAATCATTTGTAGTACCTTTAATGTAGACACACTTGTCACATTCGTTCATCTTGAAACCGTTTGACTTCATAGTCGAGTCAAATTTTTCATGCCATTGCTTAGGTGCTTGTTTTAGTCCATAAAGTGACTTAACAAGTTTACACACCTTTCGCTCTTGACCGGTGCAACGTACCCCTCGGGTTGTTCCATATAAATCTCCTCTTCAAGCTCTCCATTCAAGAAGGCGTATCTTAACGTCCATTTGATGTATCTCAAGGCTATGCAAAGTCAATAGCAATGAGAACACGAATGGACGTAATCCTCGTGACAGAGAATATGTATCAAAGAAGTCATATCCTCCTTTTGTCTAAACCCTTTAGCTACCAATCGGGCTTTATACTTGTCGATAGATCCATCTACTTTATACTTCCTTTTAAGGATCCACTTACATCCCAAAGTTTTGCAAACTGGTGGGAGATCAACCAACTCCCATGTGTGATTTTGCATGATGGAATCTATCTCATTATTGATAGCTTCTTTCCGGAGAGGAGCTTGGACTAGACAATGCTTCTTGAATAGTTCGGGTTCGTTTTCTAACATATAAGTTAGAAAATCAGACCAAAAGACTTAGCTACTTTTGTCCTTTTTCTATGCGTCTTGGTTCCTCTTCTTTATCACTTTGAGGTAACCTTGCAAAGATTATCATAAGTCCGTTTACTTTGAACTTTCTTCTTTCCGTTCTTTGTTCGGAAAGATATTCTCGAAGAATACATCATTCCTTGATTTAATGATCATACCTTCATTTATATCGTGAATTGGCCGACTTGTGCACTAAAAAGCGATATGCACTACTATTGTTAGCATATCCAATGAAAGCACAATCGATCGTTTTGGACCGATTCTAACTTGTTTCGGCTTAGGTACTTCAACTTTAGCCAAACACCCCCACACTTTGAGGTATTTATATGACGGTTTACGTCCTTTCCATAACTCATATGGAGTTTCGTTTTTACCTTTGTGTGGGATTTTATTAAGAATGTAGTTTGCGAAAGTATGGTTTCCCCCACAAGTTTTGGGGTAAGCCGGAGCTTATCAACATCGCATTCATCATCTCCTTAAGAGTATGATTTTTGCGTTACTCGCAACACCATTTGATTGAGGTGAGTAAGGTGCGATCGTTTGATGAATTATACCCGCTTTCCGAGCAAAATTCCTCAAACGGAGCAACATACTCTCCGCCTCTATCACTTCGAATCATCTTAATTTTCAGATTAAGCTGATTTTCAACTTCATTCTTATAAGCTTTAAAAGCTACTAAAGCTTCATCTTTGCTTTTCAAGAGATACACATAACAATATCTTGTGCAATCGTCTATAAACGTTATGAAGTACTTTTTCCCACCTCGAGTTTGCACAAGTTTTAAATCACACACATCTGTATGAATTAACTCGAGTGGTTTGGTACTTCTCGTTACCGAATGAAATGGTGCTTTGGCCAATTTTGCTTCAACACAAATTTTGCATTTGTCTTGTGAATCGATTTTAAACGTAGGTATTAATTCCAGATTCACTAACCTTTTAATTGTGTTGAAGTTTACGTGTCCTAATCTATCATGCCATAAATTAGAACAATCCAACAAGTAAAATGTAAGTATCGTTTTTATTCTTCGCCATTTGGCGGAAAACAAACATTACGGACATTTTAAAATGGCCCTTATCAAGGTAACCTTTACATAAAAATAGACCATTCTTGGTCATTACAAACTTAATCGGACTCAAACACTAGTCTAAAGCCGGCCTTGCTAAGCAAAGGACCGAAACCAAATTCTTGCGGATGTCCTAACATGCAAAGACATCCACAAGCGTAAGCTCCTTCCCCTAAGTCATCTTGAGCACCACTTTTCCAAGCCCAACGATGTTGGAAGTCGAAGAGTTCCCCATGAACAACTTCCTTCCATTAATCGGAGTGTAGGAGGAGAACATCTCCTTGTCGGCAAAATGTGACGAGTAGCCCCGATATCTATCCACCACTCCCTTGGGTTATCCACCTTATTGGCTTCAAACACAACGGCGGATAGATCGAGCTCGACAAGTCTATTGAACCGACTTGTCCTCCGTCACATTGGCTTGTTGGTTGCCACCTTGATTGCCCTTCTTCGGTGTCGGCAATCTTTCGCCATGTGGTTCGGTTTGCCCACGATTGTAGCAATTACCTTTGAACTTTTTGGCCTTTCCTTTTTCCTTCCTGGAGTGCTTTGCGTTTCTTGCTAGTGCTCGATTACTCCCGCAAGATTTGCCTTAGCCTCCATTCCGGACTTTGCTGGATTTCACATCTATTTTTGGTTGTCTTCTTCGATCCGGCCGAACAATCGATCCTCAAGCCCCATCTCTTTGCGCTTGTGCTTGAGGTAATTTTTGAAGTCCTTCCACAATGGCGGCAATTTCTCGATTATTGCGGCCACTTGGAAGGATTCATTCAAAATCATTCCTTCGGACACTAAGTCGTGAAGGATGATTTGAATCTCTGAACTTGGTTGATCACCGTCTTGGTGTCAACCATCTTGTACTCCAGAATTTGCCGACAACAAATTTCTTTGTTCCTAAGATCTTCCGTCTTGTATTTCTTTTCCAAGGACTCCCAGTTCCTTGGGCGTCTTGAACGTGCTATAGACGTTGTAGAGAGTGTCGTCTAGCCCGTTCAAGACGTGAGTTGAGACATAGAAAATCGCTTGTTATGCCAAGCATCCACGCGATTCTCCTATTGTTGTCAACTTCGTCTTCTCCAACGGCAGCAGGGGTCGTCTTTCGTAAAACGAGCCAACCCCAAAGTGGTGAGGTAGAACAAAGATCTTTTGTTGCCAATGTTTGAAGTCGGCACCGGAGAACTTGGGCGGCTTTTTGCCGTGAGCGGGCAAGCAAAACCATGGGTGTGAAAAAGATCGAATCGATGCCATCATCTTCAACGAAATAGAAGATTTCGTCTTGCGATTGTTTGTAAAAATTTATGGTGGAAGGTTTCTGTTTAAAAGAAATGGTTGGGATAATGTATAGGCAAAGTCGAGGCCCGTATTAGATACGATCTCGCAAGACGAAAATGCCCCGTATACTAGTTCTTACGGTTCCGGCGCTCGCCTTAAAATACAACGACTTATTCGATTCGGTTAGCGACAAAGAAACCGGAAACAACGGAATGAACAACAAGTTGTTCTTAACTTTCAAGCTTTTGAAGGTAGGAAGTCAATATGCCCGTATGATGCAAATGACATTATTATCCGAGTTTTTCGTGTACATATTCATCTGCGGGGCTTCAATAATATAGGCAATGAAATCGTTGGCTCGAAACTCGGCATGTAACACGACCCGACCGCACGGGCATGCTCCCGTCCGTGAAGGCCGAACCGTTTTCCTTGAACTTTGATTTAATTAATTACAAAAATTAATTAAATCCATTTAATTTAATTAATTACAAAATTAATTAATTAATTATTTTAAAGGTTTTTGGTCCAAAAGAATAAGGGCCAAGCCAAGCGGCTCGACGATGGCGGCCGTGGCGCGCGCACGTGTGTGCTTTGAACCAAACCAACAAGCATGTAGGTCCTCACCCATTTAAAAACTTGGGTGCCCCCAAGGGCCCAAACCCATATGTCCAACTTGGGATATATAAAGTGTGCAACTTTGCCTCCTTTTCCTATGTGGATGGAGCTTCTCTCCTCCTCCACATTTTCCATTTCCCATACCATTTATTTGTATTAAGTGGCTAACTTCTAGCATTAATTTCTCATTCACCCGGAATCGGTTTTGAGAAATTCCAAATGCTATTCTCATCTACTCTCTTAGTAGAATTTTTACAAATAATTTAATTTCATTTTCCACTAATGGAAATCACTTAATTAATTGGTCAAAATCGGGTCAACACCCCATTTATCAAAGACCAATTCCAACACATAGTTCATAATGGTCATATAATACTTCATAATTAGATTACCAGCTTGTCTACTATTTCATTTTTATATTGTCCCATTGAGAAGTTTGACAACAATTGTCAATCAAAATTCTCTTAGTATCATACTCATATATATAGTCATATTATTTAACATAAAATATTGTGGAGAACATTTATGCCCTTTAGCAGAAAAGAAGTTAATAAGTAAAATAAACAATCTTCACAATTTGCAAATTCGCTATACACCATGCAATTTTAATTATTTGAAAACTAAAAAGTATAGTCTAGTAAGTTCATCTCATATAACTCACCTAACTAAATAATATATGCATAATCCATGTTTATGAGAAAAAAAGAATAAAAACTCACATAAATCACCTTTACTTTTAAGATATAAGGTATTTTAATATCTTTTGTTATATCATTTCACTGGATATTAGATGGGTTTTCAATTTAAAGAAAGATTTACTTCTATTGGGTAACTAAAGCCTGTACTTCAAAATTCACCAGAACTAAGCTTCCACAAATAAAAGTCTTGATCAATTTGTTCCAGATTTAGAGGTATGCATGTAGTGGTCTTAGATTTTCGAAGTATAATTACAAGTCAATAATCATCTAATGTATAATATCAAATATAATCGGAACATAAATTTTTCTTTTCATGAGAAAGTGAAACCAAAAGCTAGTTTGGCTTCCCAAATGGGTAACTTCAGTTCCCATGAATTATGCATTCTTGTTTCCTATATGTGGAGTGACAAGTAGTTTGTGCTTTAACAATGTTATTTACATATTTGTGATATCTATTTGTTATAATTTACTAAATTACATGTTTGATAAAATTATTGGTTTTTATTTTAACAAATCTTTTCCATCAATGATTAAGGAAGTAACAATATGATTGCCAATAATTACGAAATTAACGGTTTGTCATCATCGTTTTACATATTAATGGTTGTGAATGACGTTTTACTCATTGCTGCTAATATACAACAGTTGCATAGTAACCGTTGTCTTTGCAAAAAAGGGCGCGCTCAAAGACAACAGTTTTCTTGAAAATCGTAGTTTACATAAAATACAACAATTTAGCATAAAATTGTCGTCTTTATTGTGTTGTGTATTACCATTTTGTTGTAGTGATATTGTGTGTTTTACAAGATTAAGATAAAATGTCATTATTCTTCCGGACTTCTATTTGATGGAAACAAGTGAAAAGTTGTTTTCTAGCGCGTAATGGCGGATGACGACAAGGATATTGCGTCGGGGTGACGGACGTTCGTAGGAGGGAACTCGTGTCAACCAAGGACAAGAAGAACGTGACGAGCAAGGCTCGTGGTGAATCTTCTCCTTGGGAGCTGGCTGCGGCGAGATGGGCGAGAGGCTCGAGAGGGTCGAGCACAATGTCGAGACGTTGGAGGGCCACGTGCTCGGACGTTTGACACCGTCAAGGAGTCGGTGCAAGAATGCTTTGATGCCAACACAACGTTGGAGGAACGTTTTGCACGGCTAGAGGCGAGAGTTGTTGATATTGTCCAAGCTCTTCAAAGATCGAGGGGATGCAAGAAGACTTGCATGCAAGAAGGCGGCGCTAAGCGGGAGCTAGCACGTCTACATCTAGTCCAAGGTGGACCCCCAAGCCCAGTGGGGTTTTAGCGGGCGCGAGACGCCAGAAGTGGAGAATTACCTATAGCGTATGGAGCGAGATTTGAGGGACTCAACCTTACCGATGAGCTATCAAAGGTAAAGACCGCATCTCTACCTTACCGAATCTTTGCAATGTTATGGTGGCGCGAGAAGCACGCCGACATGGAGCGGGGCACCTGTCGGATTGATACATGGGGCGATTTTAAGAAGGAGCTTAAACGCCACTTCTATCCAGAAAACGTTGTCTACGAAGCCCGCAAGAGACTTAAGGAGTTGAAGCAAAGGGTACTATCCGAGACTACGTCAAGGAGTTCACCACCCTAATGCTTCAAATCCCCAACACGGCCGAGGAGGACTTATTGTTTTACTTCGTAGACGGACTACGGGGATGGGTAAAGCAAGAACTTCACCGACGAGGCGTTCGATCGATCGATGAGGCTATTGTGCGCGGTAAATCCTTACTACAGTTCCAACCGCACACATTCAGGGATGCTCCAGAAGAATAAGGAGAAGATGAACTCGGGCAAAGGTGGGGGAGAGAAGCGGGACGTCCGAGACCAACGAAGGCCGCCCACTAAGGAGGGACGACAGTCTTCCCACAAAGAATACGAAGACAAGAAGCGTGCCTTCGTGCCCCGAGCGGCGGATGCTTCATGTGCGAGGGCCACATGCCATGCGAGCAATTGTCCAAAACTTGGGTCGTTGTCCGCCATGCTCGAGAAGCAAGAAACGGATAGTGTTGTTGAGGAGGAGACGAACAAGATGGGATCCCTTCAACTCCTCAACGCCCTCAAAGCCAAGCCGGTCACGACACCATCAAGCAAGGGGCTTATGTACGTGGAGGCGCTTGTCCAGGGGAGGTCTACAAGGCGTTGGTAGACACGGGGCCACCCACAACCGTAACCGTGGAAGAGGCCAGAGGTTAGGCCTACGATGGACGAATGGGGACGGTTGGTTGAAGACCGTCAATGCCAAAGCCCGACCATCGAACTAAGATAGCTCGGGCGTAGAGCTACAACTGGCACTTGGAAGGGCCAAGTGGATTTTTCGGTGGCACCAATGGATGACTTCAAGGTCGTGCTTTTTTGATGGACTTCTTACGCAAGGTAATCGCTATCCCTATGCCTTCATTTAGTTCTGTATGCATCTTGGAGAAAGAGGTCACCTTGCATGATTCCGACCGTTGAGTCATCCACTCACGCATCAACGGGAGGCAAAGCACTTGTCGGCCATGCAACTCACCAAGGGGGTGAAAAGGGGGAGCCGACGTTCTTAGCCACCCTCGGGGAGAGACCAACCCACTAACAAGGACGGCGTTCACCCGCTCATCCAAGAGGTGTTGGACGAGAACAAGGGCGTCATACCTGCCTACCGCCGAATCAACTTCCCACAGGCGTGAGGTGGACCACAAGATCGGCTGGGCCGGTGCCAAGCCGCCGCCATGGCACCTTCCTGATGGCTCCGCCCAAACTCGAGGAATTACGCAAGCAACTAACGGAGTTGCTTGACACTCGAAGAAGATCGGGCCTTCCAAAGCACCTTATGGCGCGCGATCTTATTCGAAGAAGCGTGATGGATCATGAGGATGTGCGTGGACTACGGGCGCTTAACAAGGTAACAATTAAGAACCGCTACCCCATCCCGTTAATTCCGACTTGTTTGACAGGCTCGTGGTGCCAAAGTATACAAAGATGGACTTACAGAAGGCTACTACCAAGTCCGCATAGCCAAAGGGCGCGTTTATACGTTCGAGATGGGACAGTTTGAGGAAGGATCTCATCAAGAATGTCACGACACAAAATGGGCAGACATCGGGCCAAAAGCGTACCTTGGCGTTACTAGTAAGCAGATACTTTTGGCCCACGAGATGAGGGACGGCGTCGAGCTCTATGTGAGGACTTGTCTTGTGTGCCGCCAAAGACAAGACGGAGAATAAGCAACCTACGGACCGCCGAGCCATTACCACAGCCAGGCCGTCCATGGCACTCCATCACCATGGATTTCATAAGTGCATTGCCCAATCCGAGGGGTTCGGGTCGATAATGGTGGTGGTCGATCGCTTTTCAAGTACGGGACATTCATACTGTACAAAGGATTGCCTGTGGAGGAGAGCGGAGGGCCTTTTTCAAGAACGTGGTGAAGTATTGGGGACTACCACGGCATATCATCGCGATCGCGATCCTCGCTTCACGGGCGACTATGGGCGGAGCTCTTCAAACTCCCCGGGCACGAGTTGAACTTCTCAACAAGCTTTCACCCCCAAACCGACGGACAAACCGAGCGGGTGAATGCCTTGTTGGAGTGCTACCTGAGGCACTTTGTGTGCCAACCAAAGATGGGGCCAAACTCCTTGATGTGGCGCAATTTTCTTATAACTTGCGTGAGTGAGGCCACGGGGCGAAGCCCGTTCGAACTTGCAGCGGGCAACAACCTTTAACTCCACACCTTGGCCACGCCTAGAGGATGGGCGGAGTCGGGGCAGCGAAGATGGCTAAGTCATGGGAGGAGCGGGCCGACTTAGTCGTTCATGCTTAGAAAAGGCCCGCAAGAAAATGAAGAAATGAAATGATGAAGAAGAGACGCCAAAGGAGTACACAATTGCGATCTAGTCTTCATCAAGCTCCTACCGCATTCAAGGCGTTACGGGGCATGCACAAGGGCTTGGTGAGGCGTGAAGGGGCCGCTTCACCATCACAAAGGTAAGGTAGGTAAGGTGTCTTATCGCGTCGACCTACGATGCTTTGAAAATTCATCCGTCTTCCACGTTAGTATGTTGAAGCCATATCATGTGGACGAGAAGACCCAAGCCAGAAGTGTCCACGAAGCACCTCCTCCGTGGTGACCAAGTCGTATGACAAGGGCGTTGAAGAGGTGCTCATGAAGAGAATCGTTCGGCGAGTGTTCCACGCCGTACTCAATACTTAATCAAATGGAAGGGGCTACCCGAGTCGGAGGCAACATGGGAACTTGAAGAAGACTTGTGGCGATTCACCACAACTCGGCGAGTACGAGCGGCGAGGACGCCGCCGAATTAGGTGGGGGAGAATGTAATCGGGCTGCCCATTTTCTGCATTGAGCTTAGAGCTGGCCTTAATCAAGCCCACACAAATGGCCAAATACTTAGGCCCAATTGTACATAGAACATTCTAGAGCCTTGTAGAGATTTGTAGAGATTGTAGGGTGATTCTAGAGCATTCCTTGTAAATATCTTGTAAGAATATTCTAGGGACATTCCTTGGAGAGTTCTAGAGAACTTCTCCCAACCGTAGGATCAAATGCATCACCACCGTCCATTTAGGAGGTGGAGTAGTATAAATAGGGGCATGGTTTCATTTGCAAACCATCAAGTCTTGTAAGCAAGTTTGAGTGAATCAATACAAGTGTTCTTTCCCAACTATCTTGTGTTCTTTCTTAGCCATCTTTCTTACACTTCTTCACACACTAACACGTTCGAGAGAGGTCGACTTAGCAACCGCGAGGCGGAAGAGCGCTAAGGCCGCACGATTCATTGTTAAGGAACAAGTCCGTGACATAGTGGTCTCTTTTATGAATATAAAAGATATATTCATCCATCTCGTTTTTGTTTTAGCACAGTTTTGTTAATCACATCTACAAATTATAAGTGAAACACTCATTTTGACAAATTTTTGTAAATTTATGTTACTTTAGAATTTAAACTTTACCGTTAAAATTAGTTCTAGTAAATGAAAACGAGAGGTTTTTACACATTTTTTTTAGACTTATTATTCGAAATTACTTTTTGTTTGTTGAGAATAATCGAGTCTTTTAGACCTCAATTGTAACTCGTGTCACGGTAATAAGAATAAAAAGTCACTTTGTTCCCTTTCCACTCTTACTTCTATTTCTTCCTTTGAAGTAATATTTGATGTAGAAACCATTTTCGATTATTGACGAGTTTTATCTCAATCAACATGTCAACTCACTTGGAAGATGTCCACATAAGTGAGAATATATTTCATATTGGCCTTTTTGGCGGAAATTGTGCACTACAAGAAAAAACACTCAAATTCCAACGGAAAAAACTGTTGAATTCTAGAAATTCCAACGAAAATTCCAACACTACAACAAAGCGTTGGAAAATTCCAATATAATTCAACGGTATACAAAACCATTGGAATAAACTATTGGAATGTCCGTTGGAATTAAAATTCCAACACCAAAATAAACCGTTGAAAAATTCCAATAGTAATTCCAATGGTAAATAAAATAGTTGGAATAAACCATTGGAAATACTATTAGAATTTTTACAATTTCAATGGAGATTCAACTGCGCAAAGATACATTGAAAAGTCCAACATAAATTCCAACAAAGATACAAGACTTATTGGAATAAACGGTTGGAATTATCGTTGGAATATTAAATTCAACATAAATTCCAATATCACAATAAATCGTTGGAAAATTTCCAACACTAATTCAAGTGATAAACAAAATCGTTGGAATAAGCGAATTGTGCAATTTTAGGTTAATCAATTAAACCGAACCAAAACCGAAAATTTTGGTTCGATTTTTACTTTATAATTTCGATTATTCGGTTAGGTTCTCCTCTAAAATTTCGGTTAATCGAACCAAATAAGCTGATATATATATATATATATATATATATATATATTACTAAAATTAGGTTGAATAGCAACTACTTCAATAGCAAGTTAGAAAACAACAACTTTAGGTTCAATAGCAACTTTAGTTAAAACACTAAAGCCTTTTTTCTAGACTTGCAAACACATTTGACAAACAAAAACAGTAGAAAGGCTGTGATTGAATATGAGCGAGATTTCATTTTCGTTCACCGAGAATTTTTTTACCAAACATGCGGTTGTTTATGAAAAATTTCAGAAAATATACTATTCTCTCACTTTCACTTTTTCTCATTTTTTTTTTCACCAATCACATCTACACATTTTTTCACAAAAACTAATCATTATTACACATTCTCCCACAAATTTCACTATTCACTCACTCACACATTTCTAACTACCAATCAAATTCAATCATTATTTTAGTATTTTTAAATCAAATCAACTTTCATCATTACATATCCATTCACACTCTCAAAATTTTCCAAAAACTTTCATTAGAATTTTTTTCACTATTCTCGATGAAAAGAAAATTTTCAAAATGAAAGCATATCCAATCGCACTCGAAAGTCTCCATTCTCTCCCAAAAAAAAGTGATTTTGCAAACAACTTATGCTTCTATTTTGCAAACAATTTAAAAGTCGATTCTCCCCATACCGTTTATTCCAACATTCATTTTCTCAACATTAGTTAAAAAGTTAAATTCAAAAATTCCCAAAATGAAACTACGATTCATTATCTCAAACTCGCGGGTTTCTCATTTCAGTCACATCACATCGCCGCCCGTCACTCCGCCCGTATCGGCTCGAGATTTCAGTCGCCCCGCTCGCACCATCATATTCTCGGTTGGTAAGTTTTGGGACTCTAGGGTTTTATTTTTCGAAATGGATTGATTTGTGGATTTTTGCCTTGTTTTTTGTCCTTGATTTTATGATACTTATTGTTATTTTTTAGTTTCATGTTCAATCAATGTCACTTCTCGTGCCTCGCGAGAACATTTATTAAGATAATTTATGAATGCTTAAAATTGGTGTTTCAAATACAATTAGAATCGGGCTTTGAGTTATAGAGTATTTATGAATGCTTTGCTTTTATGCTTATTGGTGGTCAAGACTTACTATCGTTTCAAGAGCTTTTTCTTTGTTAAATAAAAAATACTATATGTCTTCATCTATTGGTATTGCGGTCGTCTGCGGGAGCATTATTTCCATATTGTTTGTATATTGAGTTGTAAGTGAATTCTTTGAGGTTTGAGAAAGCTAAATTTGTAGTTATTAAAAACTATAACATTTATTACCGCTCATTAGAGGACCAAGGTTCTTATCCGTTGCTCTTTATAATTTGCTTTCATTGGATTAAAACTTTGTTTACATTGTTGTTTGTGTATGTGTAATGGGTGTGAGTTTATGTGTCTCGAGAAAGAGAGAGAAATCGAAAACTCTCACAATTAGGTTATACTTGCACTTTGAACTTATTCATACACATTTTCCCATCTAATTTTCTTTAGTTATATTTGGCTCACTTGAGATAATTTATTA